>CM034149.1:845585145-845892100 GCA_019776745.2 Taxus chinensis
TTTGATCAATATGAGATTTTAGTAGAAAATCCTTCAAAACACTGTGCAAATGAATCCAACCTTGTACCCAATGGTGTTCTACATTTTTTAATGGCCAAACAATGTATAGTGAAATAAATTTATTTTTTTCAAATTTTTGGTGTTGTACAAGTTTCCTCGCTACCTATTTCAGATTACTAAAATAACAACAAGAGAAAAAAAAATCCAATTATGAGAGGGTTTAAGGTACCTCTATATCGGATGATGATGGATATAGGAAAAAATGAGAGATCTTCCTTGTAGCGAGCTAGATGACCTACAAATCAAGAAAAGTCAACATGAGAAATGGATTAGTAGATACATGGGTGGGTTTCCTAACAATGTCAGTCCTGAAAAGTGAAAACTTTCTAGGATGAATCTCAACCCACGTTTTTGATAAAGATAAGAAAAATAAATGATTGATAAATTAGATGTAGCAAAATCTGAAATAAAATAGAAATTGAAATGCAATGAAAATGATAAAATGCATATCTGATCCAAAAAAATTAAACCATGCATATGGTTTTGGACGGCGACCCAAGATTGCAAGGTCGAGTTGACGACAACTAGAGTTGATAAAATGAAATAGCAACAAAAAATGCAGATCTAAAGCCCTTAGAGGTAGATCTTGGGTTGGTGATGAGATGATATGAAAAATAGGAACCTGCAAGAGATCTAGAACTTGATTTGATAGAAAGGATGTAAGAAAATTATGAAATTTGATGGTGGATGTAATGACTGCTGATCTGGTTGATGGAGACCGGACTGAGTCAGAGATGATTGGAGTTAACAGAATAGACTTGAGGTGATAGACAAGGAGGGTTGAAAAGATTTGAGGGTCTAAGTGATAGTGAGATCAAAAAGGGGATTAATGGGGATCTAAATGACATAGAAGCTAACAAAATGGGAGCTAGGTCGACGATGACTAGGGTTGGTTTAGGGTTTGATGGAAGAGGATAGGAAAGAATGAAGATCTATAGATGGAAAATAAATACCTAAGAAGGAAAAGATAAATCTCTTGGAAGATATTTAAACCTACACAATATCTGATGAGGAATATGATGATAAAATTGTAATGATAGAACCAAACATGCAAGAGAGAAAAATATCTCCAGGATGATGATGGAAACTTCAAGAGTGATCAACAAATGAATGCAAGATCACAAGGAAAATTGAAGTCTCTAAAATTACATCCTAAGAAAAGAAGGGGTAGGAATGAATTTATAGGGTCGATGGTTACCTGGATGGTTTTCCACTAATCATAGAGATCCATTTATTTGGGTGATGGAAGGGTGAAAAGCTTGAGGATGTGAGCCCTTATGAGGTAGGATTAGGGGTTCGAAGGGTTAGGATGAGTTAAGGTTTCTTAGGACAGATAAATGGGATGGAAGAGGGTGAAAAATATTAAATAAAGACAAAGAGGAGGTGAATTTATAAAATGTGGGCCTAAGAAGGATAAAATGGAGGATCTAGGGAGAGTAAGTGAATTAAATAGGGATTTAGAATTAATTAGGGATGATTAAGGATGATCAATAAATGATTAATTAAGGGTGTGATTAATTAGGGATGATATTAAGAAGAATTAGGATGGGAAAATAATTATAAGTGGGATAAATTCAAAGGGTATTTTGATTGAGAGGAGAGGTATGTCTATATAAAATGACGATGAAGAGAGAACACAGGATGAGGGGTAGCGATACAAAAAATTAGTGTCTACATATGGATTTATGGTGATTGAAATACTCCAAATATTGGAGCAAAGCATCCTTGTGAAATAACAAAATTTTTTAGACCAATTTCATCCTATTCCAACACTAGGAAGACCCAATTATAAAATAGTAAGCCTTTCTAAGAATAACTATCTATAAATAGAAAGTGCTCCAAACAATTCATTCACAAAGTTGTCATTGCTCCTTGAACATCAGGGATATTGAAAAAGTTCCAAATTAATAAATTGTAATTAAAATGAACTTGTCAAAATAAGTCTTACTAAAAATAGTAAGTATCAAGATATTGGTTAAGAAAAATGAATTTGAGCCTCTAATGCAGAAGAAACATAACCTCAATAAGTTTGAAACAATGCAAAACATCTGAGTGACTTGATATATTCATGATTTCACACTACACACTTTTAGTTGAATGAAGGAGTAATTATTATTTTTGGAGGAGAAGTGATTTTCTAATAATAAACAGATGAGAAAGAAGGTATTTGAGAATCTTAGATTTGATTGCATTCAAAAAAGAAATATTTGTGTCACAAAGGTGAATTTTTAAGCCATGAAGAGCAAGGTGATGTTCTCTATATTTTGATTTCAACCTTATGTTTAAAAAGGTATCATCATTTTTCCATATCAGTACAAGTCTCACAATAGTGTTTCTAAACACTCATTCATTGCATTAGAGTGTTTTTACATCTCATAGGAGGATGAATTTGCAATATAGTGTACCTACCCAAAATGAGGTCAAAGACAAAAAAACTTAATTCATGGAGAATTAACTCAAGATCCATCATAAGTAGGTTATTCATCAACATAATCTTTCTCATCTCCAGATTTCAATTCTCTCTCTTCTTTTCTTTCCCCTTCCCTCTCTCTCTAACATTCTATTTATTTATTGGGAATGTACCTTTTCACTCTTTCGTCTTATTCACTTAAGTGAATTAATTTTTCATTATAACACTATCTTTTCAAAAATAAGAAAATGAATTAACTTCATTCCTTGATCCATAATAGGATTTCCAAAAACATATTTTAGGAAAGTCTTGAAAATCTATTTTAAGTGGTTTTTCCACATATTTTAGTATTTAAGAATTTTGAGGGTCTTTAGAGTGTTTTTGGATATTAAAAGATAGCCATAATGAAACAAAGTATAATATCTGTTGGAGCTTACCACACCAAGCTCCTTATGTGCTCTTTTCAACTCTACTTTTAGTTAACAAAACAGGTCAACAGGCAAGGAGATATGACCCTGACAAGGGATACTAATAAAATAAAAGTAATAAATGGATATATTTCATATTTATCCACTTTTATATTTTCGAATCCATTCCTAAGGTGGATACAAATGGTCTCTATGTAGGATGACCTTTTGGTTCCATCCAGAACCGTTCATTTTTTTAAAATTTTAACAGCTCTTCTATATTCTCTTTTTATAGCTATAAATTTGTTGGTTTTGAATAAAGATATAAATCTCCTCACATACATATCTGTTATGGATATTTCTAATTTGTGATTGCATTAATAATTTCTTATGCCCATAGATATTTCAATGTGAATTTGATTTTTATAGTACATTAAGCCTCATTGTTAATGTGTTGTCCATCAGTTTGCAATTCACTTTAGATTAGTTTACATATTAGTGTGCTAACATATTGTATGTGGTGTGATGAGTTGTAATAACAACTCATTTACATACTATATGTTATAATATTTAGTAGGCTAATAATATATGATATGTGATATATATTATAGAACACTTTACATTCAATAGGTAGAATGTGATTATTAGTGATTTGTAACTCATAATATTATTAGATATGAGTGTTTGAATGAGATAATTGTGAATCTAACATTTTTTATTAATGGTGAAAGAGGGTTGACGGGACCCTTCCCCATTACAATAAGCACCATTGGAGACAAAAGTATAGCAATGAGGAACACATAGGGCTACCTCAACCAACAGAAAAGAGGGTCAACAAAACACAAACAAACCAACAACATGATAGACCACAATAGTAAACAAACCAAAACACTAACCATGAGACTCGTTCCCATGGGATCTAACATGCATCTTAAGGGATTTTTTGAATTTCCCTTTCTTCCTTCTACTCATAATAGACCAACCAACACCAGTGTTGGGATGTACATTTTCATTTGTATGAACAGGTATGGAAATATCAATAGTATTTACATCTGCGTAATTGAGGGTCTCTGAGGAACCAAGAGGGAGATAAAAAGTCTCGATCACAGAACTGGGGGTCAGATCCTTCTCTACATGGGTAGAGGAAGGGATGATTGCCACATTCACAAGCTCAATTTCCTCATCCGCGGAACCATCTTCAGATTCACTATCCAAATGATTGTTTACAACTAGATGACTAGAATTAGCATTCTTCTACCAGGAAGTATGACTACTAGAATTTTTCTTCCCATACTTGCAATCCATAGTTAAATGACCAAGGGAAAAGTAGGTTCGACATCTAAAGGGGAATCCTTCATAATGTAAGTTTTGAGTCCATATTTTTCCTCAACCTTAAGATCAATAGAAGTAGGAAATCCATTAAAGTGTTCATGTCGACAAAGATGTGAGCATACATAGTATACTCATATAAGGTAATTTTTGTATCAATATCAAGAGTTTTACCCAAAGTGTCTCCAATGGACAGTAAAAATTTCTCACCCCAAAACTGGAGAGTCAGTTATGGCAGGTGAACCCAAACATGTCTGACTTGGAAAGTTTCAGTAACAGGATTGAAAAGTGTGAACCATGGCTTCATAAGAAGAAAATGGGATTGAAAATCCCATCGTTTATCAAATATGAGATCTCTATCAGAGTTATTATCAAAGACAACCATGAAGAAACCTCTAGTATCTCGGTAAATGTCTACTTTACCTTCCATTAACGGCTTCCAAATATAGAAGATCCATTTGTGGAGCGCAAGAAGACCCAGGTAGATATGGTTAAATATGTAGATAAGGTCATTTCCATTAAAATATGCCTCTAATTTCAATATATCCGCACCAAAGCTACCTATGGGGGATGACTTAGCATGTAGCATTGGCTTGACATGTGGGCGAGTAGATGTTTTAGCCACATCTAGGAAGCTCTTGAAACTTTGTTTCACCCCAGATCCACTCCATCCTATCCCAACATCATTCACATACCCCACGCCACCACCAGGTACAACTTGGAACAAAGATGGGTATCTCATAGCAACAATAGTAGGGGCACTTCCCAAAATAGGGGATCGAAGGAAACTGACAGCCAACTACCCTGAATCACCATAAATAACCCCTGAAGAGCTACAACACAATGAACCAACAACATGAGAACTACCACTACCCACATTTCATTGCAGGAAACCATACCCTCTATCAAATACACCCAGGCATGGGGGGTTCATTATCTAGGCAATATCCTAGCACGTGGCTTCATATCGAGGTAATTAAAATTAATAAAATTAAATTCAATATATAGGTAGACATGAGGTGGTGTAAGGGTTTAATTTATTAATGTTTTCAATTAGGTATCGGGGTAGGTTAGAGAGGTGGGCCCAAGGAAAGGGAGGTTTAATTTTAATATAAAACTAAAAATTTTGAACCCTAGTTTTTAAAAGTATATACATTAAAATTAAAAAACGAGTGTGGTCATAAATTAAATTATAATCTCTTTTATAATAAAGAAATCTTAATTAAGAGATTATTAACCAAGAAATAATAAGATGGTAGAAAACTAGGATTGAGTATGCTTTTCAACACAAGAGATATTATTTCACAATCTTAATTATTTGAAGAACTATTGATAAATTATTAAAGCTTATCATATATAAGGTGATTTGTAATAGGCCTTCAATGGATTCAAACTATCTTTTGAGAGGAAATGCATATTAAAAAAATTGAGTGAGAATTATAATATATTTTTTTTGCCTAATATATTAGTGTAGAAAGAAAAAGGGGTAAATACAATTGTAATTAAAAAAATGGGTAAGGAATGTACATGGAAAAAATAGGGGGTATTTTCATTCTAATAATATAATAGGAGGGGGTATTATCCATTGAATAATTAGAGGTAAAAACTAGATTTAAGGGTACTTTTTAATATCCTTCGAACGCATGTGTTATACCATACTTTTACTAAGTGAACCCCTCGTGTGCCAAAGTCAGGAAAAATGATCCATAGGGATCCAGAAAACACACCATGCTCCTACAATTCCATTCTGAAGAGGATTGTACTTGAGGCAACTCAAAGGAGGATGTAGTATTAGAACAAAAAACTAGGGATCCACAGGAGTCTTGGTAGGTTGGACAAGAGAAAACTCCAAGGTAGAGCCAGTGGTACTCGAATGAGCATGAGAGGGAGTTGATTCCTCTACCACTCTGCCACTAAGATTTTGTGGGACAAAAATCCTCCTAAGTAGGGGAGGTATGATCCATAGGGATCCAAAAAACACACCACTTTATCAATTCTATCAACACCAAGAAGGAGAAACAAGAAAAGTGAGAAACATGAGGTAAATGAAGGTTGTGGAAGGAACTACTGCTCTATGTAGTGCAATGGTTTTATAACTGCCACCCTACAGGGCGGTAGTCTTGAAACCACTGCCTAGCTAGGGTGGTAGTTCTGAGACCGTTGGTCTGCTCAGGGTGGTGTTCCTGACACTTTCAAATAAAAAATAAGAATGGAACGTGAATGGACGTGAATTTGAAGCACCTAGTCATGTCTCTTCCCTTCCATGCCATTTCACATTCTCCAGTGCAAGGGAGGACATGTGAAGGCCTATAAATGTATGAAAGGAACAATAGAATAGTCATTCGAAGATCTAGAGATATCAAGAAGCATATTTTAATGAGAGCAATGACCAAGATCTTCAGTGTTGGAATGGAATTATAGGAGTAAGGTGTAGAAACAAAGAAAACAAGTAATTAGAGAGAAGGTTTACATTGTTACTTCCTTACATACTTATTGTAATCTGTAATTGTCTATACTATACCAATAAAAGTGGGAAGAAAGAGTAGTTCCCCTTCCTAGATGGTTTTCCTCCATTTGAGGTTTCCAGGATAAAATTGTTGGTGTTGAAGTTTGAATTATTTCCTTCTTTGCAATTTCCTTTCTATAACACTAGATAATAAGTCAAGAAGCTCTAATTTTCAAGAAAATATGTCATTTTCCAAGAAAGTAGAACAATATAGTTGTGTGATTCATAGAGTTCCAAAGTAGAAGTTTACGGATCATTTTGGTATCAGAGCTGATTATATATCTAGGGCTGCGGCACTCGAATATTTCTTGTGATTTTGTATGATAGTGATAAGGTCCAAAGGTGAAGAAGTGGAAACAGAAAATTTGAGCTCAAATGGAGGAAGAGAACTTGGTCCATAGAGTCAAGATGTTAGATACCATGATGGATAGATTGCATAGGAAACAAGAAGAGCTTTCAGATCTGCAAAAGACAGCTTCAGTTAAGAAAGATTCCATGTACTTGGTGGTTCAAGAACTAGCCAAAAAATTTGGTATTAGAAAGAGACACAACGAGGAAGAATGGGAAGAGCGTGAAGAGACGCCAGTTGTAAGCGAGAAGGTAAAATCTGCACATACACCTCTTAAAGTTGAAACAAAAGTGGAAAAAAAGAATATTGAAGGACAAGTAGATGTAAAGTTACTAGATGAATGGCTAAAATAGTTGGAAGTCTAATTTAGTGTGCATAGTGTTACTGAGGCACAAAGGGTCACCTTTTCACATCTCAAAATGGAAGGTCATGCTCTGGTTTGGTGGGAAACCCATCTAGCCACTTGTGAGAAGAATAAACGTCCTATTGTCAGTACTTGGAAGGGGTTTAAAGAATTGATTAGAGCTAACTTCTATCCTATTGGACATAAGAATGACATGATGATTAAGTGGTAGTACTTTAGATAGGGCATTGGTCAAAGCGTGCAAGACTACACTACGAAATTTTGGAGACAAGCCATGTTGTTTAATATGGACTTGGAGGATGAGGACATTCTGACCTAGTATTTGAGAGGACTTTACACTCACCTTCGGAGGAAGGTAATCTCCAGGAAGCCCAAGGATCTCAATGAAGATTGTGTACAAGCATATTACATTGATGACGAGAAGAAGAAAGGTGAAATAGAGCCAAAGGGATACCAGTCAACAAAACAGAAGGACAATGAACAATGGAAGACAAGTAGCATAGGTAAATGTAAAGGTAAACATGTTGCTACTACTTTGCATACTTGTAAAGATCCTAAGAATTTTTGTAAGAATTGTAATGTAAATGGACATATTGACGCCACATGTTGGAAGTCACATCTAGAATTGCACCCAAAGCACGGAACCAAGGATTCCAAGAAATCCATGTCCACTGTGAAGACAGAGAGAGAGGTGGAGATTGAGGATGATTCAGATGTAGACGAGAGGCTGGGATGCATGGCCAATAACATGTACAGGGCAGCAGAAGAAGAAGAGATGAGTAAGCTATTTTAAGTTAGAATCCAAATCAAGAAGACTAAGGTAAACACTTTAGTATATTCTAGTTCTCAGTCAAATTTAATTTTTGATGCGGTTGTAGAACAACTTGGTCTAGAGACTTATGCACATCCACATCCATACCCACTGGGATGGGTGAAGAAGGGTGTAGAAATACAAGTTATAAGGAAGTGTAAGTTTCAATTTGGGATAAATACCCAATACATAGATGTATTAGAGGCTGATATTATTCCACTTAATGCATTTGACATTGTATTTAGAAGTCCTTACTTGTATGCCAGGGATACTATGTTCATAAGGAGGGAGTCAGGTTTAACATCGGGGCATACCAAGGAAAATCAAAGAAATCTATGGTAAGTGCCAACCAAGTACCAAGACTTATTAAGAAAAAATTTCAGTTTTGTTTTCTTTCATTGGAAGAAAAACAAAATGGGCATGAGAGGAAATATACTTCTAATCAAAGGATGGAGAATTTGGATAGCACTTGTCAGTTTTTGTAGAAGAAGCCACCACATGAGCTGCTCATTCAACGAGCAAAACAAAACTCCTCTATGCAGTCACCATATCTATCTACGGATTCACTGGTCCTGACCGTTGGGCACCAAGAAGAAGAGGAGATAAAAGGAACAATGGTGACTAAAGCAGCAATGCACTTGAAGAGGATTCATCCAATCCATCTCAAGGAACAAAGACATGCAAGGACTAAACCACTATTATATGGGACCTTCATGCCATACTTCATGTAGATGCACACGATAGTAAGTTACAAGATCTCGCATCCACTAAGACCATCTATGCATGAAAAAGAAGGAAAGATACAAATGTTACCTTCCAAAGAGGATTGTACTCGATGCAACTTGGAGGAGTATGTAGCACTGGAACAAAAAACAAGAGATCCACAAGAGTATTGGTAGTTTGGACAAGAGAAAACACCACGGTAGATCCAGTGGTACTCGAATGGGTATGAGAGGGAGTTGATTCCTCTACCACTCCCCCACTAAGATTTTGTGGGACGAAAATCCTCCTAAGTAGGGGAGGTATGATCCATAGAGATCTAGAAAACACACCACATCATTAGTTCCATCAACACCAAGAAGGAGAAACAAGAAAAGTGAGAAAAATGAGGTAAACAGAGGTTCTGGAATGAACCACCACTCTGTGCAGAACGGTGGTTTCAGAACCACCACATGAAGAATGGTAGTCCTAAAACCACTGCCCAGCTAGGGTAGGAGTCTTGAGACCACCGGTCTACACAGGGTGGCGGTCCTGACACTTTCAAACATAAAAGAAGAATGGAATGTGAATGGACACGAATTTGAAGCTCCCAGATGTGTCTCTTCCCTTCCATGCCCTTTCACATTCTCCAGTACACTGGAGGACATGTGAAGGCCTATAAATGCATGAAAGGAACAAGAGAATATTCATTTGAAGATCTAGAGAGATCAAGAAGTAGAGTTTAATGAGAGCAGTGAGAAAGATATTCAATGTTGGAATGGAATTGTAGGAGAAAGGTGTAGAAATAGAGCAAGCAAGTAATTGGAGAGAATGTTTACATTGTCACTTCTTTTCATACTTATTTTAATCTATAATTGTCTATACTAGACCAATAAAAGTGGGAAGAAAGAGCAGTTGCCCTTCCTGACTAGTTTTCCTCCATTAGATGTTTCCAGGATAAAATTGCTTGTGTTGAAGTTTGAATTATTTCCTTCTCTGTAATTTGCTTTCTATAGCACTAGATAATCAGTCACGAAGCTCTAATTTTCAATCAAATCTATGATTTTCCAAAGTTGAAAGTAGAAAAACATAGTTGTGTGATTCGTAGAGTTCCAAAGTAGAAGTTTACAAATCACAAAAATAGGACACCATTTCTAGAGTGGGTATTACCAATATCACGGATAGAGCCCATAGTCCCTCCATGGCCACCCGAGGTCCTTTTTCCACTGCTTTAACCAAAATATGGGGCAGATTTTACGCCATAGATACTAAGATTAGAGCATCCAAAATTTTCCATAGTGACTTCTTTCTACTCCCAATATTGTGAATCTAACTTATACATGAGATCAAATCACTATATTTGTATTTTTCTCATAAAAATTCACTAGGTATCACCTTATTCCATTGATTCATATGATCCTCAACAATGTGTAGAGCTATCTTGGAATCTGCATAGATGAATTAATTAGGTGGTTTTTTTTCCACTAGACTATCAAGAATAACCTCATATTTCTTGTAAACCTACCCATTATAAAAAGAGGATATATATCTACACTATATGGGGAAGCCATATTGGCTGGGAGACTATAGAGAATATTAAAATAGGTGCCCAATTTACCACTTTCAACCACCATGGATGTGGGAGGATTCTATAAAGGAAAAAAACCAAGGTGTCTAGATTCATTAAAGGTTAAGATGTAAAAGAGGAATCGTTATCCACCAAAGGGACACTTGAGACAATGGGTGTTTTATTTAGCTAGAGATCAATGAAAAAGGTTGACTAAATTTGGAGTTTACACACAGCCAATGAGATATGTATTTTGAAGTTTCTATCCTTTTCGCAATGAAAGTAGGCGTTAAATTTCATAGACTAGGCATAAGGAAATTGTTTTTTTTCAAAGCTTGATAATAAGATAGTTGGGAATGGGGGAGGAGGATTTTAAGGAAACTACAACCATAGAATTCATATGATAAATCATGACATGATTTTCTTTAATTAAAAACACTCTACTAACGAGTTTAAGTAATTGGGGAAAGAGATGCCAAAATTGGATGATAACTTTGTTAACTTCAATCCATCTTGGGGAATTCTTGAGGGAAAGCAAGATACATCCAATTTCAAGGACCCAAGGTTAAGCTAAACATAAATACCACCCAATGTTCCAAAGAGGATGTTAAATCTCATTTATTTGCATGTCTGAGTCATTAAATTAAAAAAAAAATGGTCAGGGAAAACAATAGAATTTCACATACAATCCATGTTTTTCCACCAAATTGGAGCAACCCAATCATCATTTTTTTCTAGAAATTAATTAAATATTGTTCAAACATAAAATAAATATTCCATAATTCATTATTCTAGCATTATCTTTATTCAAAAATTCTTGCAAATATTCATTTGGTTAAAGAATGAGAGAGGAAGGTGTGAATGGGTCATTACCTTCTTTTCCACTTGATTTCCTCTATCTTCACATATGTTAACTTGGATTCAATTGTTACAAGTGACAAAATAAGATCATACTAATATATCCATAACATCCTCTTGTAGGGAACCCTTGAAGATTGTATTCCTCCACTATGTAGCCTTACCAATTTTAGTAGTACCATTGATAACAATAGGGATTCCATTGCATGTTTCATCCTCTTAATCCCCTTCAATCATAATTATAGTAGCACTTCCCATGTATGGATGTCATAAGATTGGAATTGAAAAGGTACTCGTCCCTCCTCAAATATCATTGACATTCAAAATATAATAAAGTGGAAAGGTACAAATCCATAGTACATAACCGAAAACAACATAAAAAAACATTAAAAAATAACCACACAAAAAACCAAGGAAACAAAAACAAAACAAAAAAGAGAAAACCATAGTTCTACCAAGGGGAAAAGAATCTTGAAGGTGCTCTAATGGAGATAAATTTTCATCTGCCAAAGATCATAGCTCCAAGTTTCCCCAAATTTTCTATCAAAATAAAATATACCCGTAAACATACTTGTCAAAATAGGAGAAATATACAAACATTTATTTTAAAAATATTATCATGTGGTATAGTCTACACGTACAATATATCATTGAAGTTTATAGTATAAGCTCATTCAAAATAAAATCTTGGTTTTTTTAAAGTTTATTGTATTTTCCATAATCATTTTAACCAATTATGAGACAAACACCCACCAACAAATACATATGTAATAAATCAATGTAAGCTTAAAGTAAGAGATAATACAAATTTATCAAGGGTATCATGACTACCACAATTTTATTAAGTAGCTCTAGCTTGAATTTGTGATAGTAAGAATAACTTTGTTTCACAATATGATCCTAACACCGGCTCTCTATTATTTTATTAAAATAAGTATATATATTTAACTTTTAAAACAAGCCTGCTTTAATATAGTAATAGGGGAAGTTAATCAAGTCAATAACTTAGTTGACACTCTTTTCTATTAATATGTATGGATAAGTGTGCACCAATGGATGAATTATCTAGATATACTTTAAATTACTAATAATATTACAAGAGAAGCTTAAATAATATAATAGTGTATGAAAACTAAATACACTACTTCATCCCCTCTTAAGATGTACTCTATAGTAGGTGTAGAACTCAAAACTACATATTTTCATCTCTCCACCCATTCCACATTATGGAGTTTATTTTGTGTTATATGATTTGTATATACTACATACAATTAACATTACAACTTGTTCATTTTAAATCATACAATAGTGTATGGAAATTAAATACACTAACAAGTTTTTCTTTTGAATTCATAAAATCTATATATTTGTGTGCAAAAAATAGTTTAAAAGTGTAAGGAATACATCTAGATGCTCATTTCCACAATCAAAATTTCACAATTATTATAAAATATTGTGATATACAAAATATATATTTTAACCTTAAATAACAACTTAATCATTTATTTTAGAATAAATTATTAAAATTTAATTTATTATATTATATCTATTTAAACGTCATTAAATAATATACAAATAAATTTGAAATTAATTAAAGCCATTTTGTCAATACTAGGACTTTAAAATCGTTATAGAGTGGGGAATAAATTAAATGAAATGTGATTCATCCTGTATTGCATATAAGTTGGATATTTAGGAGATTCTTTCCTCGCATAATGTTTTTTTAATAAGGAGTCTATTTTTTAGTGCCATTAAAGAATGGTTGCGTAATGTTATACTAATAATTCCTGAAAGTATAATGACATGGTCATTGACGTACCCTGCAATATTATAAACAACTCCATTGTTGATGACTTATTGTGGTTGGGAAATATGAAACAACCCATTTTTCCAATAATTTATAGTCAGATGTTTTAATGGTATCCGGCATAATGATTTGTCAAACAAATAACCAATAAAAAATGGAGAGAAATAAAGCCTAGCATTGTTTTGTAGGAGTATAACACTATCACAGAATGACAAGGTTAAAGCAGACAGGGTTTACAAATGTCTTTTGACAAACATCTAATATTAAATATGGACATAAACAAATACTAGAGACAATGGTGCCCTTGTCACGAGGCTGTTTTTTTGTATTCATTATCTGTCAGCAGTTATATAGAATTGGTTTGTGCACTCACCTATTATTATTCATATGATTATATAATTTTTAATGGTTCAAATATTATATTTCTAACAATGAATTTCATATAATTGGAGGAGGTATTGTGGTTAGGATCTTAAACATAGTGGTCATGAACACTTCTAATATTACCTATTTGAGCCCAACTCATATACTTTAATTTTTTTGTGACTCGTTGACACCTAAATGAGGAACACTAAAGTAAGGGTTGAACATTTTATTACAAACTGCACAATAAGCGAAGGGGTGTGGTTCAAGAATTTAATCAATAATAATAAATAAATAGATTTGAGAGCATGCATAATATTAATTAGTGAGAGTACATTTTAATTAGAACAAATATTTTTATTAGCTTCATAATTTTTTTTACTAAGGCTAAAAATATTTAACTGAGAAAGATAAGTTTCAAACTCCATCATATAATCAAGATACTTTGTTTTTTTATTACCTTCTCCAAAAAGAGGAAAAATGTTTGTTTTAGTGATAGTAAAATGAAAGTCAAATTTAAACCAAAATTCAAAATGAACACATTCACAAATATTACGGTTCACCAACACCCCCAAAATTCCTCTCAATATAATTACAAAATAAATTATGATTTTAGCATTGTCGATGGTCATTGGTCCAATTTATTCAAAATATTTGAAGTAAATATCTCTCATTAAAGTGTGATTTTATTTTATTTTCAATATATTTAAATATTTAGATTTAATTTTTAAATTGAAGGAGTAACATATACACCGACCAAAATTTTACTTACATCCATTAATGGTCACAATCCTCTAAGAAGCATGCAAGACCATTGGATATAGATGAGCTATTGACTATATTTTCAACTATTTAGAAAACTAATTGCTTCAAATATTTGGCAGTGTAGGGAAGGACGTGAGCTAACAAACATGGTGGTTGGCACAATGGTTCATCATTAAAATTTATGCACCTCCTTCAATTGCTCCTCTCAACATAATAGTGTGAGAATGAAATTGAGATAAGAAATGGAAAACATTAGCATTGATAGCATAGTGCATGTTTCTCTATTATTTTATTCTCTATGTAAAGAACATATGTGTTTTTGTTTGTAATGCATTGGATCCCACCATCTGCATCTTTGAAACCATGATGAAATTTGTCTTGTGAGGTAAAATGGACTAGGTGCTGTAACATTTGGGGTTCAAGAACAAGATATAGATTTGTGTCTCAGAGAGATCACTAGTGGTAAGAAAAAAAAAAAGATTATAAAAGCGTGGGAAACAACTCTAGCAGGACCTTTCATTTTTTACATAATGAAATTGCTACATAGTTTTCACTAGTTTCCCCATGCACAACATTATGTGGATATGTCTAAATTGCTCAAGCTATCTTATGTCAAGTTTGAGCATTATGGGATTAAAAATCCACACACTTTTGAAAACCTTGTTAATAATGGCGTTATCGTTCCATCCTACCATTTCCTGGAGGAAATATCTACCTTGTCCACAAAATGTGAGGTTTGTATTGAACTAGAATGCTTTAGTAACTCTATCATAAAAAACAAAACCATGTTAAAATGTCCATTACACAACTATCCCAACAAATACATTTCTATAGTAGCTTTACATAGGATTGAAATTTCTATCCAACCTCTTTAGTGCCCCTTGCAATAGTTTCATGATTATTTAAAGAAAAAAAAATTGTTGATAGGTTTGTAATGTCCCAATATATAAATTTAATACAAATATACTAACATACATACATACATACATACATACATACATACATACATACATACATACATACATACATACATACATACATACATACATACATACATACATACATACATACATACATACATATATATATATATATATATATATATAAAATACAGTAAGAGATATCAATCTCAATGCACCTATCTAGCGATAAAAGTGTAGTATAAGTATACCAAAAATATTATTATATAAGTAAATATAATATAAGAAATATATTATAATAAATGCATCTATATGTATGCATTTCAATTTCAAGGTTCTTAGTCTAGATTTTTCACATATTACATTATTCAATAACTTCATTGAATTCTCTATTGATTTCCCATTGGTTTGAGGCAAATGGAATCAATTTCACTTAAAATTATGTCTGTCTCAAAAAAATCTATTTAAGAAAAAAGAGCTTCCACATTACTATATGTCCAAAATATTACTATTTAAAAAATAGAATATAATAAATATATTATAATAAATGCATCAAAACATATGAATTTCAAGGTTCTCAAATTAGATTTTTCACATATCACATTACCAAATAACTTCTTTAAATTTTATAGTATTTTCAGATTGATTTGTGGCAAATGGAATCAATTGACTATGTCATTATGTATGTCTTGAAAAAAGGGTCCAAACATTATTATATGTTGAAGATTTTACTATTTTTTGATTGAATTCTCCAAGAAAAAAGTAAACCAAATTAAGTTATAGTTCAATAGAATTCAAATTTACGTATGAATTGTCATATGATGGTCAAATTTAATGTCAAGAATAAAGTGAACAACTCACTCCATTACAGCCTTGACTACCATTGTAGGAACACCTCTCAACGTAATTTTATACTAGCTTTTAATACCATATGATTTATTAATTGAAGGGAAAAATAAAAAATATATTGACTATTTTTTCTATGTACAATGAGTAACACGGTTACTAACCATATTTTCTATAGTCTTCAAACTTATTTTGATTTCCCTCACATTGTCACAACTCATTTTGTTATTTTCCAAAATATTATTGTATTGCGCATTGGTTCTATCAAATTCTCAAAAGTGAAATGATTTGATGCAATTTCATGATAAGTAGTAGCTTAGAGGTCATGTTTATTTTTATTTTACTTTAAAAATATATTATTGTTAAACCTAACAGAGTAACTACCTATTTGGGTGTAATGAGATGAAAGTAAAGATAGGTAATTCCCCTCATTGAAACAGAGAAAATGTAAAGGGAGGGCATTATATGAGAGAAGGTTGTAGATAGGGTGCATAAAACCAAATACAAGAAAGGTAAAAGAAAACTTACACACACCCAAGTTCAAGGAGATGTAGTCAGATCCGAATTAAAAGTTAGCAGCACCCTACGAAATAACTTTATTGCACACCCTTTTTGAGCATTTTAGTTAATGATTTTTCCCATCAAATAAATAAATAAAATCTGCATACATTATCGTATTTTAAAAATTATATAAGGATCGTAATAAATCACTAATTTAGAGAAATTAGTATACAAAAGGAATAAAAAATATCACATAAAATTTTAAAATAAGGACAAGTAATTATCTATTGACGGAGAGAATTAATCATAGTAGGTGCTCAGAATGCAACAAATACAATTTTTTATAGAAGGTTGGTGTAATGCCCACATTTTACACACCCAAATACAATTTGATAATACCAGGATAGTTTTTTTTTTTGAACTTACATTGCTCATTACGCACAACCACAAGGTTCCAAGTAGAGGAATTCAACAGTGCATATGAAACTTACACAAGTCATCAAATCACATAGACACACGACAACACCATATAAATTTTGATGCCAAACTTTCCCCAATGAACGAATGCAAGCAATAATCCCAACCACAAGAAAAGGGACTCAAGTATTGGCAAACCCACAACACATCATTACCATGATTACATCTTTGTTATGATTAACATTCAAATAACATTATTATTTAAGAATAATTTTCTCCCTTTTCCACCTACAGATTCATAAGTTCATTTCACATTCAACTTACAGTTTGACCATTTAAGTTTACTCTTTATCACTTATGAAAATATCCATAGCTTACATAATTATTTTCCATATTTCAAATTGCATATAAAGTTCTTAATTCTCTCACTCTTATGTTAAAGGTTTGTTTCTCAAAATAAGTTTAGTTGAAGTTTGAGTTTACCCTCATTATGCAAAGGGACCAACCATAAGTTTTTTAGGGAGAAATAATAAGATTCAAAGGAGGTGAAGGTTTTGTTGGTACCCAAATTTAATCTCCTTCAAAGACCGAGAAACATCATGGATTTTGATAGGATACTCAGAGGCAGATAGATAATCATGTATGTCATTTTGTAGCCGGGGAAGCAATCTATTTGACTTTTTGGCACTTCGGATTTGAAGGGAGTGGGTAGTACCTTAAAAGGATGTGACCTGATCCTAATTATTTTAGGTTGTGCCTTTTAACCAAGGTAAGAGAACCTATTTTGTAACCTTTGGTATATGAAAGGAGATACATGTACCTTTCTTTTTCATAAATTTTATAGAAAAGTCCTTGGGGAAAATATGATCAAAACACCAGATCTGACTCTAACGAGTTTTCACTTCCAGATCATGGAGATACTTTCACAAAAAGGAAAATCTTACTAAAGAAATTTGAGACCCTACTTGCTTCTGCATGTTTAAGTGATGAGGATTGTGAATTTGTGTACACTAATGACAAAAAGTGGTAGTATGGGTAGGATTGGTTGTTGTTAAATGAAATTGAAATTTTGTGGGAGGGGAGACAAGATGCACTTGACTCACAAGATCCTTGAGAGCTTATGCAAAATGGAAAGATTTAGAAAAAAAAAATGCCACAAAAGTTAAAAATGTTTCTTCAACTAGAATATGTGCTTCAATGGAGGTCCAGACTGGCACTTTTTCATACAGCCTATGGGATTCTTTCATGAAGGCTCGAGTTAGAGAACCCAATAAAGCACCAAGATTCAAACCAAACCATGCCTGAGGTACACCCAAAGCCTTACAGATAATCTCTGTCAACAAATGAAAGAAAAGTGATTTTAAACTGTTTATCTCACTCCCACATGAAGGCTCTCTTGAGAAATGAAATTGCAGATGCCACTAAACCATCACAAGGATTGAGACTTGTGTGGTTGGACCAGATTTCAGTACAAGATTGCAATTGAAACAAGAAAAAATACTTGCATACATTCAGAGATGAAATAGATACACTTTGCACAAGATTAAGACCGAATAACTCAAGTTTGATCAAATTTATCAACAAGGGAAAGTTTCCAGAACAATCTCAAAGCTTGTCAATGGCTGTACACTTGCAACCACCTTAACATGATTAAATTTTACACAAAGAGAGATATACAGGATTCTTAAACACTTCTCAAAAGGGATGGGCTCTGTCAATATTTTTCTGCTAGAAAAATAAGTCTTCGACCTTTCCAAAAAGTCCCAACCATTTGCACAAAAAATTTGTGCCATTCATAGCATATACAACAGAGCCTCCTCTCCCCAAAAGACAAAAAATTTAATGCACCACTGTTCGCCATGATTCTTTCGTGATTCACAGAATCAGATCTCCAAAAGTATCTAGGTGCTCGAGGGGGTATGATTTCATCAAATCCCTCCCACATTCAACTCCTTTCTTTGGTAGATCACTCTTTCATTCAATTTTCCAACCACTTCCACCCCTAATCTGTCAAATTTTGCCCCTTGCATGCTCAGGAGAAGAACAATGGAAAATCTGATTGGGCACGAAAGTCAAACCATTCTAATGGCGAAAGACATCCTCCAAATCTTCCCACCAAACTTCAGATATCAACAATAACTTCCTTCTCTGCTTGGCGTGTAGAAAAGACCAAGAAATCATGGAGACTCGCACTTCCAGATGTGTTTCAGAGAAATGGGGGGAAAATTAGATTTAGATTCATAGCTGCCGTCGATCTTTACTTTGAATTTGGGCCATCCATGTGTCAGTTTTCAAACTTTAGAAAAGACCCTCTGCCCTTGATTTTTTACAATTTTTTTGGAAAAATGGAAAAAAATTCCATTTTTCTCCACACCTCTGCCCTCAAGATATGAGCCTAACACATGTCTGAATGTGATTGGAAAGGAACCACTACCAAATTATGCCATTTTTCTCTCTTTTTAGAAAAGGAAAATTTTTCCAAATTTTTCCCACAGCTTCGCCCTCAGGAACAAGCCTGACACATCTCCGAATGTGATTGGGATGGGGTCGCACTTCCATTTTTACTTTAACCCTTTTTCCCATATGGATATTTTTCCAAACTTCTCCCGAGAGTCCGCACCTCCGATGTTGTTCGGGGAAAAACATTTTTTCCCTTCCTCGAGCTTGCGAGCCATTTTGAAATTTTAATCTTTAAGGAGACCAAAATCCAAGTTACCTCTGATGGTCTGCCTCCCCACCTTTTTGAATTTTTAAACTGCCACGTGTCACCATGGCACACCTTGAGGTGGTCTCAAATATTTAATACCTTGAATGAGCGCAGGCTCATCACATGTCCTGTTCTGGAAAAGTTTGACTGAATGCTTGAAGCTCAGTGGAAGGCACCACATGTCATGCTCCCAGGCAGTCTCCTTTTGGCCATTGAAACTTCAAAGTAAAATGTGAAGCAAGTGGAGGCCTCCACGTGTTAGCCTAGCACTTCTTTAGAATGAAACTCAAGGGCCGGTCCCCAAACATGCGGGGTTCCTCCACGTGTCTTTGTGGCACAACTTCAAGATGGTGCCCAAAATGGAGACCCTGAATGACCACGAGCTTTCCATGTGTCCTGTTCCGCCAAACTACTCCAACTGCATAAAAAATTGTCTAAGTTTGGGCCAAGTAGTGGAAGCTTCCACATGAGCTCGTGGTGCTGCCCCAAGGCCAAACCAAAATGTAGATCTTGAAATGAGCGTCGTGCCTCCACGTGGACACATTTTGAGTTAAGGATTTTCATGAATTTTTCTAAAAGTACCTAGATCAAGCCAGTCCAACCAAAAGGTGTCACGTCCCATGTCCTATGTAGATACAAGGATGTAAATTTGACCGAGAGAAATGCCCGTCAAATTGTAAAATATAGAAAAATGACCATTTAATCCTAGGAAATGAAGTTTTCTTCAAGGACATCCAAAATTTTCTTTAGAAATGTTACAGGGATCAAATACAATTTTCAGGGATATATCCATTGCATTTTATTCAAGTACTTGGGGCAGAAATGATAAGGAAGGCAAATCCTAACCGTGGAGAACATAAAACATAGGGGAACCCAAGTTTTTTGATGAACAAAGAACGAGGGACCCAAAATACAGACCCTTAAGTGATTTACAACCCAGGAATCAAATTAAAAATGGCCACAAAGATTAACCAGGCACAATACGGGGAAGGAGAAAAGGACAGAGGCCGTAAATCAGTAAGTTTTTTAAGGCAAATTGGGGTGAGACAATTTTGAGTACCAACATCTGGCTCCAAATTAAGAATGGGCACTCCCTGTGAGTGCCACAAGACACAAAAGTAGACCAAGTGCCAAAAATATCCATTAGGAAATGAAGTCAATCTTGCAGAGCAGAGAAATAAAGCCATCTTCAAAAACAGACAGGGAAACCAGTACAAAAATAGGTCACCGAGGACCAAAACGAGTAAAAACACAAAAGAAAGGAAACAAACAACAAACTATACATTGTAGACAAATATGCCTTCTGATTCAGAAGCATCATTCAAAGAATTGCTTCAAATGCCTTCCATTAACAGGCAACTCAAGCAGTTCACCCTTCTAAGTCATTAAGGAAGAAGGTATGCTCCCCAATTCTGATGTCAATAGAGTAAGGGCCCATCCACAATGAGTAAAACTTGCCATGCTTTCCCTTATCCTCATGTCTGCTATCCCATAACAGCACAAGATCTCCAGCATTGAAGGATCTGGGAGTGACCTTCTTATCAAATAAAGTTATTTAGTTTCTCTCTGAAATTTATATGCCTCTGGTGGGATGCCCTCCTTTCTTCATCAAGCTCAACAATCTAGTTAATGCGGGCATCACAAGTGCCTACCTCCTGATATTCTAGCTGTTGCATAAACTAATATGAAGATAGTTTCATATGAAGAGGAAGTAAGGCTTAAGTCTGGTACACCAACTCAAATGGACTCTTTCTCAGTGGCCCTCTTAACAGTGATTCTATCTGTCTAGAACAACAAACTTCAACTATTCACCCCACTTTCTCTTGTTCTAGTCCAATGTTCTTCTGATGATCTTCAGTAAATTTTTATTACTAGACTCGGCTTGTCCATTTCCTTGGGGATTCTAATTGGAGGCATATTTCAAGATGATTCCATATTCCCTGCACATTGATACCAAAGGTTTAGCTCTGAAGCTCATGGCATTATCAGCTACAATCTTGATTGGCACCCCAAACCTACAGATGATGTTGTTCAATACAAAGTCCATGAAAACTTGGTGTCTTTCCTTCTTGGTGGGTATTGCCTTGACCCACTTAGTAAAATAATCAGTTACTACAAGAATCCCTCTGTGGCCAGCACTTGAAGGGTCTGAAATTTCACCAATGAAATCCATTCCCCATTTCTTGAATGGGACTTCAATTGATATAGGTTGCAAAGGAAGGGAGCCTGAAGCTTTTAGTCTTCCTGGAGAAGCGTTGGCAGCCTTCACATCTTCTAACCAACAAGGTTGTATCCTCGAAAAGAGTTGGCCACCAATAACCATCCCTTAGGATCTTATGTGTTGTGACTCTTGCAGCAAAGTGCCCCCACAAACTCCTCCATGGAGATCAACAATTATCTTGGGGGCTTCTTCTTCAGTAATGCACCTTAAGAGGACTCCCTTTGGGTTCTTCCAAGCTAACCCATAATCAATGATGACATATTTATGGGAGGCCAACTTAAGGGCTCTTTTCTGGTTCTTACTTAAGTTCTCAGGGAAGCTCATGTTTCTGAGATAAAATATTAAATCTTTGTACCACTCAGAATTCATCAACCTTTCAAATACACCTGCCCTTTCTTCTTCTACCTCATTTATCTCAATATTTTGCAAGTTGCTCTCAGCCATAAGCTTAGCCAAGCCCAAACCTCTCACCAAATTTATGGTTTGGATGTCCATGTCATATTCTTGTAATTTCTTCACCCACCTGCATCTTTTGCTTGAGATCTCCATCTCTGACAAGATGTCTTTCACCATGGTGTGGGGAACATAAGAAACAACTTTAGAACTTAGAATGTAAGGCCTAAATTTTTTTGTTGCTTTTACTAGGGAAAATGCCTATTTTTCCATGATAGTGTACTTTAGCTTAGACCCCTGTAAGGCCTTACTGAAAAAGGAAATGGGCCTTTCAGACCCCTTCATCATCCTTCTACAGCAAGACAGAAGCAATAGTGTTCTCTGAAGCAAAAGAGAACAGCTGAAAGGGATTCTTATAATCTGGAGCTACCAGTACAGGAGCATGCTTGAGTTCCTCTTTAATCCCTTTGAAAGCATGGATGGCAACCTCCTCCCATTCGATGACCTAGTCTTTCTTCAACATGGAAGTTATTGGAATGGTCATTTCAAAAAAGTTTGATATGAATCTTCTGATGAAGTTTATCTGCCCAAAGAAGGACTGAATTCCGTTCTTAGTCTTTGGGATTGGGACTGTCGACACTAAAATTTTCCTCCGTAATTTCTATTTCATTAATGTATGTATTAGGAATAGGATGTTGTTAAGTATAATTAGTAGTAGCGTCTGATAGAAGATAACGGTGCTGTCAGTATGGTGCCGCCAATAATGTGGAGTACGGTAACAGTCAAAGTACAATAGGAATGTTGTAAAAAGTAAATATTTGTCGTAAGTGGTCCGGTAATGTTAAAATGTCAAAGTTTGGGTAATTAGAGAAGTAGGGTCTACATGATTAGGAATTAGAAATATTATATTGGTAATAAGGACAAGGAGTGAGGTCATAAATATTTTGTGTATTTTATTTGTAAAAAGTCTAAAAATGTGGAACCCATGTAAAATGATAAGGTTTATCTTATCTTAAAAGATAAGCTTACATGTATAGATAAGAGTTAAGGTATGGAATATGATTCGTCAGAGTGGATTTCTTATCCTATCTTAGAGATAAGATGGATAAGCCTGGAAGTTCTATAAATAGAGAGGCCACCCCCCCTCATTTAGCATAGAAGGAAGTAGTGAGAAATATTGTAGGAAGTGTGCGAAGGAAGCCATCAGTTTAAAGGTGTGTTGAAGAAGCCATTAAGAGGTGTAATTGTAAAGTTTCTCCCATAGTATTGGTGGAAGGCAAGTGAAGTCAATAACACTTGAAGTACCTCATGGGTGAGATTGTAACAATTTCATGTTAATATTATAATTTACTTTGATATTTCAGATTTTTCATCATTCCTGTCTTATCATAGTCGATGGTATTCTTGTGTTATGTTGTTGTTTTGTTTCCAGATTACATCCACCAAACTAAAGGCTGTGCATTAGTAAATAATCATAGCACGAGGAGTTCCCGGTGAAGAATTATCATAGTGCTGGATTGGTGATGACATTTTGGTTCCGTTGCCGGGACCATTCCTCGTTGGTGGATTTTCTAGAGAGATATTCCCACTTAGTCAAAAATCAATTGGAGGGTAACCTTGTTTTTACTGTGCATAGTAGTTACCATGGTAAAGTCATTTTTGCCGTGAATAGTAGTTACCATGGTAAAGTCATTTTTGCTGGGAATAGTATTTACCGCAGTAAAGTCACTTTTTACCGTGAATAGTATTTACCGCAGTAACTTCACTTTTTACCTGTGAATAGTGTTTACCACAGTAAAGTCAGTTTTTACCGCAGTAAGTCAAGTTTTACCATAGTTTACCGTGGTCATTTCTATTTTACTGTAGAAAGGTGTAAAGTCACTTTCTAGTATAGTGATTCCAATTATTTGTGCACATAAGTCTTGTTGATTGTACTTGTGGGTTGGTATTTCACGGTGGTTACTTTTGAAAATGGGAAAGATTCCTATTTTTTCAGCTCAATCTAATGAAGATGCTTCTTCTTTCATTCAAGAGTTTAAACGATCTTGTATTTGTAATGGCCTTATAAGAAGGGAACAATGGACTGAATTTTTTCCTACCTTTTTGGATGGTTCAGCACTTAGGTGGTTTGAAACACTAGGTGATAATGTGAAAAATTCATGGGATTTATTAACTGAAAGTTTTCTTGAAGAATTTGGTGAACAACAGAAATATGCAGATCTCATGATCGAGATCACAAAGCTATCCCAAGGAGAGAAGGAGAAGATAAGGGATTATCATGCTCGTGTTCTAGAGCTAAGGAGGAAGCTCGATGCCCAGATCCGGAAGGAAGGATTAGCGGATGGGTTGATGAATGGATGTGGATAATCTCCTATGTAAGCACTTCATTCTTGGGATGAAGCCAGAGATCAGACAATGAGTGAAGTATGACCGCCCAGCTACCATTGAACAAGCAAAGGAGATTGCAAGAAGGCAAGAAGAAAGCATGGAAGAGGAGCCCAAAGAAATTGTTGCTAAAGTAGAGCCTACACTAGCACCTTTGGTCCAGAATCCACAACCACTCCCGGTGAGCACAAATATTTCTCCTAGTACATCTACTGAGTATGAAGATCTGCTCAAAAAGATGGGTCAGTTAACTATTAATCTTCTTCAAGGAAAAGAATTTAGTTCTCAGGGAGGAGATAGAGGTCCAAAAAGAAATATTTCTGAAGTTGTATGTTATGGTTGTTATAAAAAGGGTCATTATAAGTATAATTGTCCAGATAGAGCTTCTACATCTGGTAAAGGAGATAATGATAAAGGAAAAGCACCTGTGAATTCTTTTGATGTAGTAGATAAGAGCAGAAATAATGAAGTAGATGTGTTTGTAACAAAAAGAAAGAAAGAAAAAGATAATCAAGATGGAAATGATCCTAAGAAGATGAAAGGAGAAACTAGTAGAAACATAGGAGAAGAAAGTTGGGTGTGCAGGATTTTCTGATTTCACAGGGGCAAGGACCATACTCCATCTTGGAAGATCTATCCAAAAGGCCTGCAAATATTACATATGGTCAACTCTTGGCTATGTCTTCTGAGAAGAGGTGGGAGCTGCGAAGTGGACTCAATGCTCGACGAAGGAAGGAGGTTGAGGTCCCTGTTTTGGAGGCAGAGGCGGATCCCTATGCTCCACAAGCTGAGGTATTATGTAATGGTATTTCAATTCATGATGTCTTAGTTGATGGAGGTGCTGCAGTTAATGTAATGACCGAGTCTGTAATGAATATGTTGGGTTTAAAAATTGATCGCCCTTCAACACTTATGTTAAGGTCATTAAATAAGGGAAAAACTAAACTAGAAGGTGTAGTTTCAAATGTGGCAATATCTGTTATGGGTGTTGTATGTGTGGTAGACTTTCAGGTGATGAAAAATGGTACTGTTGCGTACCCAATGCTGCTGGGAAGACCATGGCTAAGGAGAGTTCATGCAAGAAACTACTGGAATGAAGGTTTCATGACACTTGGACGTGGTAGAGAGAGGGTGAAGATAAACGTGATCCCTCGACATCATAAGGTAGAACCTGTGGATTCAAGTGATGAAACTGATGATTGGACATCCTCTGATTACTCTAGTACCAGTGAAGTGGACACTGAAGATGAAGAAAGTGAGGTTGATGTTTCAGTCATGGATATCCTTCCAGTCACACCAACTCATGACCCCATAAAATTATCTGAAGAAGAAGTTGATGATCGTCTCCAACAAATAAAGATTGGTGATGCTGTGATGGAGAGTGAGAAGGAATCCTACCTCCAGCTCTTTCGAAGGTACATACACATATTCACTTTTGATTACAAGGAACTCCGTCAAGTAAGTTGGGTAGAACATTCTATTGAGCTGGTAGATGGTGCTAAGCCCATAAAGAAAATGCCATATAGAATGAATCCTAATTTTTCCAAGACTGTAAAAGAAGAAATAGATAAGTTGCTTGATGCAGGATTCATATTTGCTGTGGAGAATTCAGAATGGGTTTCTCCCATTGTGATCTCAATAAAAAAGAATGGGAAGCTACGCATTTGTGTTGATTACAGGAAGCTCAATAAGGCAACAAAGAAGGATCATTACCCTCTTCCATTTTCAGATCAGATCTTGGACGAAGTAGCTGGCCAGGAGTGCTATAGTTTTGCTGATGGATATAGCGGCTACAACCAAGTTTGTATAGCAGAGAAAGATTAGCTGAAGACCACGTTCACCACTCCTTGGGGAATGTTTTCTTATAGAGTTATGCCTTTTGGGTTGTGTAATGCTCCAGCAACATTCCAGTGTTTGATGAATAGGGTGTTCGAACCCTACATTGGGACCTTCATCAGAGTATTTCTGGATGATTTTTGCATCTATGGGAGCAAGTTGGACCACCTGCACCAGATGGAGATAGCATTTCAAAGGTTAGATGAAGCACAAGCCTCACTAAACCCTACAAAGTGTGTCTTTGGATGTTCTAAAGGTGTTTTGTTAGGGCATGTTGTATCCAGAGATGGTATTGGTACTGATCCTGATAAAGTTTCAAAAATCAAAGATTTACCATTTCCTATGAATAGAAGTAAGTTGAGATCATTTTTAGGCCATGTGGGTTACTATAGAAGGTTCATCAAGAATTTCTCAAAGATTGCACAACCACTAACCCAGTTCTTGAAGAAGGATGTTACTTATGAACCAGGAAATAAGGCGCATGAAGCTTTTGGACAACTGAAGGAAGCCCTGGTGTCTTCACCTGTTTTGAAGAATCCAGATTGGAGCAAGCCATTCATTGTGTACACTGATGCCTTCAGATGCAGCACTAGGAAGTACTTTGAGCCAAAAGGATGAAAATGGGAATGAACATCCAATTTACTTTGGGAGCAAACAAATGAGCAGTGCTGAGGTAAATTATACTGTAACTGAAAAAGAGGCTCTGGCTATCATTTTTGCTGTAAAGAAGTTTAGAAATTACTTGCTAGGGAAAAAATTTCTAGTTGTAACAGATCATCAGGCTCTAAAATATATTGTAAATAAGCCTAACCCATCAGGGAGGATAGCAAGATGGATAATTTTGCTACAAGAATTTGAATTTGATATTATAGATAGGCCAGGAAAGAAGCATGTCAATGCAGATGCACTCTCTCGAGCCTATGATGGTTTAGGATCATCTTGTGATGATGATGATTTCCCCGATGCAGCATTGTTATCCCTTGACACAATCCCTAGTGAATACATAGATATTTAGAATTATCTGAATGAATTCAAGTTTCCTGATGGTGCCAATGCAAAGACTAAGAGAAAGATTACTCAAGCCAGTCATCCATATTCTATTCTGCATGGAGTATTATTTCGAATAGGACCTGATGGACAGTACAAGAGGGCAGTTGGACGTGATCAAGGGAAGGAACTGCTAGAAGAATTCCACAATGGTACATGTGGAGGGCACTTCTCTGGACAACTTACAGCAAGAAGGATCTTGGATGCAGGTTATCACTGGCCCACTCTTTTTAAAGATTGTTATAATTATTGTAAGACATGTGATATTTTTCAAACACATGGTAACTGTAAGACTTCATCAGCTCCATTATGCCCTATTCTTCCACTTGGTCCCTTTGAAAAGTGGGGAATAGACATTGTAGGTCCACTTCCAACTACCTCACGCCAAAATAAGTATATTGTAGTTGCCACAGATTATTTAACCAAGTGGGTTGAAGCTAGGCCATTGAAAACAACTTCCATGGATGAGGTGGCAAGGTTCATATATGAACGCATTGTCACCAGATTTGGTTGTCCATTAGAAATTGTAATAGATCAAGGAAGCCACTTCATTAATGAGGTAGTAGAAGCCCTAGTCAATAAATTTTCTATTAAGCACAGGAAGGCAACAACATACAAGCCAAGCACAAATGGACAGGTGGAACGAACAAATTTTGTGTTGTGTCAAATTCTAGTAAAAGATGCAGCCTTGCAGGTACATAAGTGGGATAAAAGGATTCATGCAGCATTGTGGGCATATAGGGCAACATCAAAGTCAGCAACAGGATACTCCCCATTTCAGTTGGCCTATGGCATTGATCCAGTTCTTCCTATTGAGTTTGATATTCCCACGGTGAGAGTTATGAAAAATGAAAGAATGGATGAAAGTGATTCAGTAAAAGAAAGGTTGGTACATCTTCATTTGCTAGAGGAAATGAGGGAAATAGCAAAGGATACAAGCCTATAAGAAGAAAATGAAGCAGAAGGAATACTTTGATCAAAAGATCTGGTGGTCTCCATTTCATGTGAATGACTTGGTTCTAGTATATGATTCCAGATACAAAAAAAGAAGACAGAGAAAATTTCTTCCAAAATGGATGGGGCCCTACAAAATAGTAGTTGTGCATGAAAATGGTACATACCAATTGGAGGAATTGGATGGCACTCCCATTACAAAATGGGTCAACCACAACAAGTTGAAGATTTTCCAAGCACCAGAATAGTCTACTCCGAGGACGGAGTAGAAGCTAGGAAGGGGGAAGATGTCGACACTAAAATTTTCCTCCGTAATTTCTATTTCATTAATATATGTATTAGGAATAGGATGTTGTTAAGTATAATTAGTAGTAGCGTCTGATAGAAGATAACGGCGCTGCTAGTATGACGCCGCCAATAATGTGGAGTACGGTAACAGTCAAAGTACAATAGGAATGTTGTAAAAAGTAAATATTTGTCGTAAGTGGTCTGGTAATGTTAAAATGTCAAAGTTTGGGTAATTAGAGAAGTAGGGTCTACATGATTAGGAATTAGAAATATTATATTGGGAATAAGGACAAGGAGTGAGGTCATAAATATTTTGTGTATTTTATTTGTAAAAAGTCTAAAAATGTGGAACCCATGTAAAATGATAAGGTTTATCTTATCTTAAAAGATAAACTTACATGTACATATAAGAGTTAAGGTATGGAATATGATTCGTCAGAGTGGATTTCTTATCCTATCTTAGAGATAAGATGGATAAGCCCGGAAGTTCTATAAATAGAGAGGCCACCCCCCCTCATTTAGCATAGAAGGAAGTAGTGAGAAATATTGTAGGAAGTGTGCAAAGGAAGCCATCAGTTTAAAGGTGTGTTGAAGAAGTCATTAAGAGGTGTAATTGTAAAGTTTCTCCCATAGTATTGGTGGAAGGAAAGTGAAGTCAATAACGCTTGAAGTACCTCATGGGTGAGATTGTAACAATTTCATGTTAATATTATAATTTACTTTGATATTTTAGATTTGTCATCATTCTGTCTTATCATAGTCGATGGTATTCTTGTGTTATGTTGTTGTTTTGTTTCCAGATTACATCCACCAAACTAAAGGGTGTGCATTAGTAAATAATCATAGCACGAGGAGTTCCCGGTGAAGAATTATCATAGTGTTGGATTGGTGATGACAGGACCTTGATTATGGCCTCTACTCTTTCTGGATCAATCATCACTCCTTGTGACACAATGTGACCAAGAAACTTTTCCTTCTACACTCCAAAATGACATTTCTTTGGATTGAGCAAAATGCCATATTCTCTACATCTTATCAACATATTCTCCAGGTGTAGTAGGTGATCACTTCTCTTTCTAGAAAATATAGTTACATCATCTTGATAGACTACAATAAATTCATTGATGTAACCAGCAAAAACAACTTTCATTTCTCTTTGAAAGGTAGCTCCAACATTCATCAAACCAAAGGGCATCCTAACATAAACATAGGTCCCCCAAGGAGTAGTGAAGGTTGTCTTGATCCTTTCTAATTCCTTCACCACAACTTAGTTATAACCAGAGAAACCATCCAAGGTGGACAACAACTCATAAACAGTCACTAACTGCAGCATGTGTTCCATGTTAGGTAAAGGATAGTTGTCCTTCATTGAAGCCTTTTTCAGATTCCTAAAGTCCACACACAACCTGATGTCACCACTTTTTTTTCTGACTGGTACTAGGTTTGCCACCCAAGAGGAATACCTTGTGGGCTAGATAATCCCTCCAACTCTTAGTTTCTTATGTTCCTCTTAGATCTTGAGAGATAAGAGTGGATTGATGGGCCTCTACTTCTACCTGAATGGTCTTACATTGGGCTCCAAGGGAATCTCATGTTGAAACAAGTCATCTTTGTATGCTTTGAGCTCAGAATAGGTCCAAGCCATGCAATCATGGCATTTTTACAATAGTTGGATCTATGACTGTTTCTCCTCTTTCCTGAGATTACTACCTAACCAAATTTTCCTTGGCTTCTCCTTTGTACCAAGATCATGCTCCTCAATATCCCTTAAGGCTGCTATGCATCTATTAACAATGCGATCAGAATTATCAAAATTGGATTCAAGAGAAACCATCCCTCGAGGAATAGTGTTAGTCTTTAGGAATGGTGTTAGTCTTTAGCTAAATGATACTCTTTCTAAACAAGGTTTCTTGTCCTTCTGTTGTATAAACCATTGACTCCAAATCAATACTTTGATCAGAAAATTATCCTTTATTTTGTAGGAATCTTCTGATCTGAATATCATCATCAAAAACTTGCCAGTGCTTAATGTTTTCAGGGATAGAAGGTCTTATCAATACCTCAACCTCGTATTCACAATATGGGCACATTGTGCAATTGTCAAACTGAGACCCCAACACTACAAGCCTATTTTCCAAGTCATTGAACTTCCTATCATGATGCAGTATGTTAAATGAATCGAACATCTCAATGAAGTCCCAAACTACATGCTTGTATTGCTTTATTCGTTGGTTCTTTATGGCATACAGTTTTCTGACTTGTTTCACAATTAATTCTGAGTCTCCTTTAACAATGGTGTCCTTGACACCATATTTCCAAGAAATTATTAAACCCAACAACATATCCTCATACTTAGCAATGTTGTTGGTGCATTCAAAGTTGAGTCTGAAGGAAAAAACAATTTTTTCCTGACCAGGAGAAAGTAGAACAGTGCCAGCACCATTCCCAAATTTGGAGCAAGCTTCATCAAAAAATAGAGTCCATGGAGAGCCCATTTGTTCAAGGAATTTGAATTACTCAATCTTGTTCTCCTTTCCATCAGACAATCCCACAAAGTTATCTACATCAACATTTATGTACAATACTTCATAGGTTGCATTGTTGGGATCCTCAATAAGATGCAGTATTTTCTTTTCTACATACAACCTAACAAGGCTACCCTTAACTAGGATGGTAGCATAGGACATATCCATTTGGACACTCCCACCAACACTTGCATCCCATTTTCTTGACAGTAGCATGCCCCACTTGGCTGGGCAGTGAACAATGCCAACATCAAGTTTTAAGTTTTTACCTAGGTAAGCTACAAGGTGCACCATCAAACCCTTCACACACCCCACTACTGGCACTTCCCTTGAGTCCGTGGCAGTGAACTTCCCATATGCTGCAGTGAATTTGATGTTTAGCTCATTCATGACTTCCAAAGTCATGACATTGCATGATGCCCCTGAGTCAAACATGTAGTTGTGCACCAGTCTATCCTTTATGATCAAAGTGGTGAAGAATGGATCCACATTCATTTGAGAGTCCACCAAGGATGTCCCTAAATAGACCTCAGGTGGTTCATCTATCTCTTCTGATGCTGGTGGTGCTTTTGGTTCTTCAATTATTGGAGGAGTCTCAACAATATTTACATTTCTGCCTAGGGCAATCTTCTCTTCTTTCAATCCCAAGTATTCAAATGCTCTCTTTTTGTGCTCAGGAATCCTAAGCAACTCAAAAATTGGGATAGAGACTTTGATTTGACTCAAAACTTAGGCAATATTATATGGGACACTCCTTGGCAAGGTAGTATTGGGAGGAAAATCAACACACTCATTAGATGGTGCAGGATTTTTGATAACTTGGGCATGAGGAGGGGTATGATTTTTGTTTGGAACTGCAGCACTTTTGGTAGATGCCTCTTTCCTAGGAGTCTCTTTAGGAACATTTGAAAGTAAGGGAGATTTTGGTTTGGCTTGAGGCCTTGCCTCTTTTACAACCTTACTTCTTGTGTTATATTCCCTCTCTTGAGCAACAACAACATTCATTAACAAATTTCTATCTTCCTTAGATGGGATTCCTCCATCATACTTTTTTATCATTAAAGACCTTAAATATTCAAAGTTATTATTGAGAAATTCAAAAGCTTGTACATTATCTACTTCTAAAATATGAGAGAGAGGAAGAATAGGTACCCTATGGATGCAGTCCCAAAAGGGTGGCAGCAGTTCTAGCACTTATCACCTTAGTTGAGTTTGCCCCTTATTGTGAGATGGTGGAACAACCCATCATGCAAACATCATCATCATTATCATTATCAGTTCCTTCTTCTTCTTGCTGATCTTCTTCACAAGGAGCATGAGGCATGAAACATTTGTCACACCAATCAATGACATATGTCTCTTCCACAACAACAACCCTAGCAGCCAAAGGGTTAGGTACCATTCCATTATCCCTAGTTTGGGACTATCTATTTCCAAATCTAATAGGTCCCTTGCCTCTGTCATCATATATTTGGTGATTTGTGAATCTATCTTGGCCTTGTTGCTTGTGTTGACCTTGTGAGCTCTATCCAATTCCTTTCTCATCTCGGGCTAGCTTGTAGGAGATTTCCTTGACAGCCCCTACCAAAATTTTCACAACCTCTTCTAAATCAACAGCCTTGCTTGTCTGGGGTTTTTCAAGGTTAACCAGCTTTATGCCTTCCCTCCTTGGAGGCTTTCAAATTTCCTTGATGTTGTTCTCTATTTACAAGGCCACGGTGAAGGCTTGCCTCAAATTTGTGGGGTTTTTTTCTCTAAAGTAATATGCAGCCTTTTTATCAAATGCATTATTATATTTTATCAAACATGACTCATCACAAGGCCTTATCCTGATAGGTAATCTCCTCAAGGTCTTATTAAACCTTTTGTTGAAATCATGTACTGGCTAATTAGGGTTCTTCTTGATGTTTTCAAATTATGTCAAAAGAAACCTAGGGTCAGTCCTATCACCATATTGCAACTTGAATGCATTACTCATTTCAGTCCAAGAGTCAATAAAGTTATCTGGTAATGCTTTATACCAGTCCCTAGCATCCTCTTCCAAGGCATGGATTAAAATCTTGATATATACATCTTCATGTTCAATCTAAAAATCTTCCATCATATTGATAAAAAGCTTTAGATTTTGATCATCAGTTATAGCATTGTTTCCTTGGAACTTTGGCATTCTGTTCCTTACATTTTGAGGCACTGCATTTGGATAACTAGCCATTCCCAACAAAATTTATAGGTCCAAAAGTGATTACATCAAAAGGGAGTCTGGGTGGAGGCTAGGCCATGTTTCTTTGAGGAGATGACCCTAGAGGGGTGACAAATTGATAAGGGGCCGAAGGTCCTTAGAACATAGGAATATAATTTTCAAAATGGAAATCTCCTGTCTCTTGGAAATCTGTATCAACCTAAGAAAAGATAGGTGCAGAGTGTGAAGAAAACCTTTCAAAATCAAATGAAGGCCCCTCTCCAACTGGAGAGTTCAATTCCACAAAGAGGCTTCCTAATTCAGAGTCACTTTAATGGCAGTCTTCAATAATAGGTCGATTAGTTTCATCAGTGGAGATCCCTCTCCTTCTCTACTGATCTCCAACAGCTCTCTAGGATTTTATTCCTTCTGATTTTGCTTTTCCTAGCTCTAGAAACAATGTCCTAGCAGGATCCCTAGCAAAGAAAGATCTTATTCCTTCCATCTTTGCAAATATTAGTAACAAATCTGACTTTGATAGAGTTGTAAGAAACTAGTACTTATTAAGAATCAGATCAACATGGAGTCACCACTAAGGATTTCCACCTTAGTTGTGCAAATGCACTAAATATGATCTGTTAAATGTCTATCAATGCAAGAAACTAGAAATGGAAATATTTTGACCTTTCTTTACACAGATTTATCAAATAAAATCTTGTACACTAGGTGTGAAGAATGAAGGAACTACACATAACACTTGGAGCATACATGAATTTTTTTACCCGGGTTCTTGATTTTGAACTGAGAATCCTTGGCAACGGTGCCAGAAGTGTGTTGGTACCCAAATTTTATCTCCTTCAAAGACTGATCAACATCATGGATTTTGACAGGATACTTAGAGGTAGATAGATAATCATGTATTCCATTTTGTAGCCAGGGAAGCAATCTATCTGACTTGATGGCACTCAGGATTTGAAGGAGTGGGTAGCACCTTAAAAGTATATGACCTGATCCTAACTATTTTAGGTTGTGCCTTTTAACCAAGGTAAGAGAACCTATTTTGTAATCTTTGTTATATGAAAGGAGATACATGTACCTTTCTTTTGCATAAATTTTATAGAAAAGACCTTGGGGAAAATATGATCAACACACCAGATCTGACTCTCATGAGTTATCACTTCAAGATCATGGAGATACTTTCACAACAAGGCACAGGTTACTAAAGACATTTATGACCATGCCTACTTATGCATGTTTAAGTGATGAGGATTGTGCATTTGTATACACACATGACAAACAGGGGTAGTATGGGTAGAATTGGTTGTTTGTTAAATGAAATTTTTGTGGGAGGGGAGATAGGATGCACTTGACTCACAAGATCCTTGAGAGCTTATGAAAAATGGAAAGATTTAGAAAAAAAAATGCCACAAAAGTTAAAAATGTTTCTTCAACTAGAATATGTGCTTCAATGGAGGCCTAGATTGGCACTTTTTCATACAGCCTATGGGACTCTGTCACAAAGGCTCGAGTCAGAGAATCCAATAAAGCACCAAGATTCAACCCAAACCACTCCTGAGGTACACCCAAAGGCTTACAGATAATCTCTATCAAAAAATGAAAGAAAAGTGATTTTAAACTTTTTATCTCACTCCCACATGAAGTCTCTCCTGAGAAATGAAATTATAGATGCCACTAAACCATCACAAGGATTGAGACTTGTGTGGTTGGACCAGATTTCGGTACAAGATTGTAATTGAAACAAGAAAAACTACTTGCATATATTCAGAGATGAAATAGATACACTTTGCTCAAGATTAACACCGAATAACTCAAGTTTGATCAAATTTATCAACAAGGGAAAGTTTCCAGAACAATCTCAAATCTTGTCAATGGCTGTACACTTGCAACCACCTTGACATGATTAAATTTGACACAAAGAGAGATATACATGATTCTTAAATGGATTCTCAAAAGGGATGGGCTTTGTCAATCTTTTTTTGCTAGAAAAATTAGTCTCTGACCTTTCCAAAAATTCCCAACCATTTGGATGAAAAATTCGTGCCATTTATAGCATATACAACAGAGCCTCCTCTCCCCAAAAGACAAAGAAAATTAATGCACCACTGTTAGCCATGATTCTTTTGTGATTTGCAGAATCAGATCTGTAAAAGTTTCTAGGTGCTCGAGGGGGTCAATTTCATTGAATGCCTCCAACATTCAACTCCTTGCTATAGTAGATCACTCTTCCTTCAATTTGGAAACCACTTCCACCCCTAATCTATCAAATTTGGCCCCTTACGTACTCGGGAGAATAAAAATGGAAAATCTGAGCGGGCACGAAAGTCAGACCATTCTAATTGTGAAAGACGTCCTCCAGATCTTCCCACCAAAATTGAGATATCAACATTAACTTCCTTCTCTAATTGGCATGTAGAAAAAACCAAGAAATCATGAAGACTCGCACTTCCAGACATGTTTTAGAGAAATGGGGGGAAAATCAAATTTAGATTCATAGCTTTCGTTGATCTTTCCTTTGAATTTAGGCCATCCATGTGGCAGTTTTCAAACTTTAGAAAAGAAACGGGGGCTTCCCTTGACTTTTTAAATTTTTTTTTGGAAAAATGGAAAAGAAATCCATTTTTCTCCGTACCTCTACCCCCGGGATACAAGCCTGACATGTGTCTAAATGTGATTGGAAAGGAACCATGGCCAAATACTACCATTTTACTCTCTTTTTGGAAAAGGGAAATTTTTCCAAATTTTCCTCGTAGCTCCGCCCTCGGGAACGAGCCTGACATGTGTCCAAATGTGATTGGGATGGGGCTACGCTTCCATTTTTACTTTTAACCCTTTTTTGCAAAAAGAAAATTTTTCCAAGCTTCCCTTCAAAGTCTGCACCTTTTCCGTTGACCAGGGAAAAACATTGACTTTTTCCCTTCCTCGAGCTTGCTGCCCATTTTGAAATTTTAATCTTTAAGGATGCAAAAATCCAAATTGCCTCCGATGGTCCACCTCCCTTATTTTTTGAATTTTCAAACTACCACGTGTCACCATAGCGCACCTTGAGGCGGTCCCAAAAATTTGATACTTTAAACAAGCATGGCCTCACCATGTGTCCTATTCCAGCAAAGTCTGACTAAATTCTTGAAGTTCAGTGGAAGGTGCCATGTGTTATGCTCTGAGGCGGTCTACTTTTGGTTGTTGAAAAGTCTAAGAAAAATGTGAAGCAAGCGGAGGCCTCCACGTGTCAGCCTGACGCTTCTTTTGAATGAAACTCAAGGGTCAGTCCCCGAACATGCATGGTTCCTCCACCTATCTCCGTGGTGCAACTTCAAGATGGTGCCCAAAGTAGAGACCCTGAATGAGCGCGAGCTCTCCATGTGTCCTGTTCCACCAAATTGCTCCAACTACATATTTTTTTTTTTAAGTCCAAGCCAAACAGCGGAAGCTTCCACGTGTCCTCCTGGCGCTACCCTAAAGCCAAACCAAAATGTAGATCTTCGAATGAGCATCGTGCCTCCACATGGACACATTTTGAGTTAAGTATTTGCATGAATTTTTATAAGTACCCGTCTGAGCCACGTCCAACCAAAAGGTACCACGTCCCCTATAGATACAAGGATGCAAATTTGATCAGGAGAAACTCCCATCAAACCATAAAATATAGAAAAATGACCATTTGAGCCTGGGAATGAAATTTTCTTCAAGGAAAAAAAGTTTTAAAATGTTACAGGGCTCAAATACGTTCTTCAAGGATACATCCATTCATTTTTTTCAAGTACTTGGGGTAGAAATGATAAGGAAGACAAATCTTGACCATGGAGAACAAAAAACATGGGGGAAACTGAGTTTTTAGATGAACAGAGAACAGGGAACCCATAGTAAAGACCCTTAAGTGATTTTTAACCCAGGAAAAAATAAAAAAATGGCCACAAAGATTAACCAGGCACAATACGGGGAAGGAGAAAATGATAGAGGCCGTAAATCAGTAAGTTTTTAAAGGCAAATTGGAGCGAGACAATTTTGAACACCAAGAGTGATGGGTCGTTGTATTCTTCCAATCATTTAAATGACGTAATCTTTGTTAGTGTCATTCTAAACTAAGGCGGTGTCCAAGGCAATATGCAATAGAGTCTAGAAGAACCAATTATACGTTGAGTTTGTTGGGGGTTTGCTTAGCTTGATGGTTATTCTATGGAAGTGCAGTTAAAATCTACGGAAATTAAATACAAGTCTATGGAATTCAACTGTTTGCAATGAAATGTATTTTAACAACTAATCTTCTACTGTAAAGTAAAATACGCACACACTTATTCTTAACAATTTAAACGATAACTAAATAATATGGAATTCAACAGAGAGCAAGACTATTTATGAGCTAAATTTGCATGGCCAAAGCATCTACTTAAAAGTGAAAGCAATAATGGAGAAAAAAGAGATAGTTAATCAAAGCATGCATGTAAAACTCGTCAAATGACAACTGTAGTAAAACTAATTGAAGGACTGTATGCATGTAAAACACAGAGTAACCTCGTATCTCCTTGGTTGAGTGGGCCCTTACTCTTCCTTAGGATAGAGTGATCAAAAAATTTTGATTCTTAAAATGCCATAGACTTCATTAACTTCCAAATGAGTTCATAACATATCAAAAACAAAATCTAGAATAGTACAGTATGCAGATAATTTTCTTTGATAAAAAATTGTTCTCTAGTTCTGAAGACAAAGTCTTCATATGGATAATGTTTGTTACAAGATCCACCATATCAAGTGGCATTAAACATGGTTTCCTTAAATATCAATTGAAACTCTTAGATTCATACGGGCCATTACAATCAAGCCTAAACTAATAGGTCAATTCAGAAACAATCTTCAGCCACATGCATCGAACTCAAGAAACTTATCCACCAGTAACCTCCATCATTCCTGCACACATCATCATATTTGATCTCATAAAATAGTTAGCAGGAGGTCATGTGATAAACGACTTTTATAAATAATAGCAAGGAAAAATGCATCAATCTACTAAGACATGACTATACAAAACATCCCCATAAACAAATAAGTCATATCATGAAGAGCATTTCCGGTCTAAAGAAGTGATATTAATGAGTCAATCTATGCACTCATCATTCCCCCTGACTTTACCTATTGCATTTCCCAATGCAAATCATCTACGTCCTGCTCACCTTCCGAGTTGTTCAGCCATGTTGTGAGAGGGCTCAAGAGGAGTGGGGGCCATACCTGGAGGCCTGCCCATTCATCAGTGTATTGCTAGCTAGTTTTCTCTACAGTTTGTTTAATAATGGTGATGAGGACATCACCCCTTCGCATGCTCCAGCTCAAATTCTGAGCAGAGAGGACCTCCCTACGTTTTAAAGGCAGGCTTAAAGTATCCCATCTTCTGTCGCAAGCTTGCCAAGCAGCTCCAAAATTCTCCTGACTATAGTTTTCAAAATCAATAATACACTAAAGAAAGATCTGAGAAGTATGCACCCCACCTCTTCCTGGTAATATAATGATCTAAAGTTCTTCTGCATGGCAACATATGTGTGATGGGTTGGGTGAATGTAAATCTGATTGACTGAGTAGTGTTATTCAAACTGTCTATTTGTTGTCTCCAAGTTATCTGATTTATCAACATAGACTGAAATGCTTTAATTTGAAAATCCCCCATAAATAGGTTGATCAAGAAATCAGGGACATTGGTTATGACCATGTTATGTAAATAAAATTCACAGAGAAAATTTTGAATTTCTGGGGTGTTGTTCTTGTAAACTGATAAAAAACTTGGTCCATCGGGAATTTTGTAAGGGGCTCTAGAACACAATTGAAATAAATGCCAAGAATAAAATTGCTCTTAGACATACATACTGTAGACTGAGGAGGGTTTCCTACGGGACAGTAGTAGATTGATGGTTAAAGGATAAACAAAGTCTAAGATAGATGTTAACTTTTGTTTTTCCTCTTCCAAAGATTCTTTTTCCTTTTTTAATCTTTGATTTTCTTGCTGCAATTCCCTTTTCTGAAGGGACAACTGTTGGAAATTATCTAAGAGGGTGAGACCTGTATCATGTTGTCACTTTAGACAACTCACCTCATGCTGCAGGGTAGTAATCTCTCGATTTTTTTCTATTGTCCTTTGTGTAAATTCAGCTTGTAATAAAAGGGTGGATTCTTCCATACCTTGTAACTATGATTTTAGCAGTGCTATCTCCTCCAGATACTTGCAAGAAGGCACCACTTGAGTGTTAATATTTTCTGGGGTTACAGTGTGAATTTTCATACATGACAGACCAACAGATGATGGGGCGGCTGGAACGCCCTCCATATGTAGTTCCTCCTGAATGTGGGTGGCATCATCAGGTAAGAACTCTGACTGGAAACCGTCTGTCTACAAACATGAGCCAAGCCGTCGGGACTATAGTTGCATGGAGGAAGAGGGAGCCATAGGACACTTGCCTTTTTAATCAGAAATGGACGGGGGTGGCCCCTTAGGAATGTCAGCAGCCTCAGTTTGACTATGTGAAGGGCCCGATGCAAGGGTAGACTGAGGTGTAGAAGAGATGCCAGATTTTAGTTGCTTAGGCCTAGGCCCTTTGCCACCAACACGTCCCTCGAGTCTCCGCTTTGGGAGAAATAAAACTTGATGCGAACACAACATATGAATCAATCTTGGGTACTTAAGCATGGACTTGCCTCTACTGGACCGGTGTTTCTGACATACCTTAATGATAGACTCTGCGAGCTACTCTGGAAAATTGACCCAAAGGGCATGATTTTCATGTCCCTTTTTAAGGTGAATGAGCATTTTGAGCACATCACCACCCAAAATAGAATCCTATCTATCGCATATAAAATACCTGTTGACCCATTTAGCAATCTCACCCCATATTCCAGGAAAAAAATTCCACTTAACACCCTTCTGGACACCCAATGGAGTCAGGATGACCTCTAGGAGTGCCTCTCCTTCATCTTGGAACCAAGCAATAAGACTTTGCAAGTGGGCATTCATCATAACCTTTAGACTGAAATTTGGAAGGCTAGACAGGTCAGAAATGACCTGACTGGTAATTTCAACTCTTCGTCTACCAGATTGTGAGCATGTGGACTCAAAATTGTTCAAGAACTCTTCCACAATGTTCTCATCAAAACCTTCAAACTTCCAAATGAAATCTAACCATCCAAAATCATGAAATACTTGCGAAAGAGTGGCATTTCGGAGAAAGGCGTCAAGTGAAGCAGGTTTTGATGTCTTTCACGTGAGATTAAGATTTTTGCAGCGGCACATATCCCATGTTTAAGGAGCATGCACCACCTATCCTGAAATTGGAGAATGTGACACATCAAAGCATGCAGAGATTTATGAGGCATTACTCCTATTATGCCATCATTCATAAAGCCAGATTTGGAAGGAGATCCAAGATGACCATAGTAATCATTTGATGATGGCGTCATGATGACAAATGGATACATGGGGAAATGTTTGCATAGAAATATCATTAGCAGGTTAAGATGCACTTACCCATGCCATATTTAATCATTCGATATCCATAGATTCCCATGCCCTGCAATTTGGGATGAAACATGATTAGCGGCAGTAGAAACAATGAAAATTCCAGCAACGGCACCAAAAATGATGGGTTGTTGTATTCTTCCAATCATTTAACTGACGTAATCTTTGTCATTGTAATTCTAAACTAGGGCAGTGTCCAAGGCAATATGCAATAGAGTCTAGAAGAACCAGTTATACGTTGAGTTTTTTGGGGGGTTGCTTAGCTTGAGTCCATCTATTGTGGATGTTAATTGTAGTAGAATGTTTGTTTTCATGTTGGCCATCTCTTCTAGAAGTTCAAAGGTACCCAAAGACTTGGATGTTGGTTTCCTTCTTATTCCTCCACGTGTTCTAGAATATCTTCTACATAGCTCAATAATTTGTTCCATTGTAAGCTTATGCACATCTCCTCCTCCCATGAGGTGGAGAGAATCCTTGGTTTCCTCATCCAGTCCTTTCAGAAAGACTATTTTAGTGATGTCTGCATGTAACTCATACCCACTACGTTTATGGAGAAAGAGGAATCTATCCAGATAATCTTCTAGATTCTCATCTTCCTTTTGCTGTATTTGAAAGAACTCCTCCCTCCTATCCCTTCCTCTACAATAGTCTTGGTATTTATCCAGGAAGGGTGTTTCCATGACTTCCCAAGAATTAATGGAGTTAGATGGTAACCCCATAAACCATCTCATAGAAAAATCCTTTAGAGTGGAGGGAAATAATTTGAGTTTTTGATTATCAGTTCGGTAATCATATGTCTGGCACATGATTTTAAATTCAAATAGAAACTGATCAGGGTCTTCTTTGGTCATTCCTTGAAATAGGGGGAGGATGGATGGTGAGATTTTTTTCATGGGTGCATCCTCATCTTCATCGAGGACAATGGGGTATGTAAATGTTTGTCCCAAAGGTTGTTCTTCAGAATTCCTAAGAACCCCCATTGTAGAATGATGTGAAGAGGATACAGAGTGCTCAGAAAAGGTTCTAGGCGTGGAATTGGAATCTGTATCACTCTCAGTGTTTCTCCTTATGAAGTGTCTAAAGATATTTGTTGAATATTGTGTGCTATAAATCTCCCTTGGTTATCTCGTGACCTATGCATCCATGTTGGTTGGTTTAAAACAAGGTCTAGGAGAACTACTGGTTTCCTATATGAACTCCCCATAACATATGGAATAAAATAATGGAGCTTATGGTTATGTGTTTTCCCTGGCAATGACACAAAAAATGATGGGTCATTTTATTCTTCCAATCATTTAACTTACGTAATCTTTGTCAGTTTTATTCTAAACCAGGGCGGTGTCTAAGGCAATATGTAATAGAGTCTAGAAGAACTAGTTATATGTTGAGTTTGTTGGGGGGTTGCTTAGCTTGATGGTTATTCAATGGAAGTGCAGTTAAAATCTACGGAAATTAAATACAAGTCTATGGAATTAAACTATTTTCAATGAAATGTATTTTAACAACTAATCTTCTACTGTAAAGTAAAATATGCACACACTTATTCTTAACAATTTAAACCATAACTGAATAATCTAGAATTCAACAGAGAGCAAGACTGTTTATGAGCTAAATTTTCATGGCCAAAGCATCTACTTAAAATTGAAAGCAATAATGGAGAAAAAATAAATAGTTAATCAAAGCATGCATGTAAAACTCATCAAATGACAACTGTAGTAAAACTAATCGAAGGACTATATGCATGTAAAACACAGAGTAACCTCGTATCTCCTTGGTTGAGTAGGCCCTTTCTCTTCCTCGAGATAGAGTGATCAACAAATTCTGATTCTCAAAATGCCATAGATTTCATTAACTTCCAAATGAGTTCATAACATATCAAAAACAAAATCAAGAACAATATAGTATGTAGATAATTTTCTTTGATAAAAATTCGTTCTCTAGTTCTGAAGACAAAGTCTTCATATAGATAATGTTTGTTAAAAGATCCACCATATCAAGTGGCATTAAACACTGTTTCCTCAAATATCAATTGAAACTCTTAGATTCCTACAGGATGTTAGAGTCAAGCCCAAAATAATAGGTCAATTTGGAAACAGTCTTCAGCCACATGCATCGAACTCGGGAAACTTATCCACCAATAACCTCCATCATTCCTGCACACATCATCATATTTGATCTCATAAAAAGTTAGTAGGAGGTCATGTGATAAACAGATTTTATAAATAATAGCAAGGAAAAATGCATCAATCTACTAAGACATGACTATACAAAACATCCCCATATACAAATAAGTCATATCATGAAGAGCATTCCAGTCTGAAGAAGTGATATTAATGAGTCAATCTATGCACTCATCAAAGAGGTTCAAGTTTCCCTTTCCTATAAACTTCCTTCCCTTAGAAGCACTTTTTGTCATCGTCCTATGGTTGATTTAGTTCCAAATTTAGTTTGATTCAATTAAGCATTTACATGACATAATTTTATTTTATTTTATTTTTTATTTTTTTGTGGACTCTATATTGGCTCAAATGCCTAGTAACACCAAGAACAAATTGTAACCATTATTAACAAAAAGTAAATGCTTAAATCAACCATAAGGACTTAAACTGAAAAAATTGTTCCTAAACCATTTATCACATATACTCTTGTTTCTCATTTCATTTACATTATTTTTTAAGTCTCTTTTTGGTGCATCACTTTTTAACATAAAGAGTTACGAAAGTACTTGTCTAACAACTTGAAGAAGTAAATGATTGGAAGCTCTATATTATAGAACCCCAAGTTAACCTCCTAATCAACTGAGGTTTAGATTAATTCCAATTGCACATAAGGATCTACGCCTCAACTATATATGAGTTTAAGGTGAGAGGACATATTTACGCTAAACAACCTTCATGAAAGACTAAGGTGTTATGTTGTTAGTGACCCAAGTAACACATCTAGATGAGAGGAACTAAAGAGTTTATTAACAAGAGTTTAAGTCATAGAGACAACTATTTCACTCTCTCCATTTGTGTCATCTGGGGGTCCCACAAGGAATTCATTTAATGAAAATTAAAAATTCTATATCTAACTTTGTAAGACTTATTAGTCCACTAAGGATATGAAGGGATTAATAGCTCTACTTTACTCCATAAATGGTAAGGTTACACTGACATAGTTGTTTTTTCGAACAAGGACTCTTAAGGTGAATTCCAGGGTGGTATTCATCACTCAACACGGTGTTGGAATTGAAGAGAAGACATTATCCTTGCGGTTACCAAATCTAGAAGGAAACCACATACCTCGGAAAAAGTTGGACCATGTCGTTCTTAAAATATGGGTTCACGAAAATTTCGCTAAACATAATGACTATGATAGAAAACTCAAACTAGGGGTTTTATTTACCTAAAATAGGAGGTTCTATTGAGAGAAAATCTTAAGTTCATTCTACGGTTTCAATTTATTTTATGGTAAGAAGGATCACACATGAAGACATATTATGCTTGAATCTTATACTAGGGTTGAGTATTTAGATTAAATCTCTTTATTACATTTACAAGGTTAAGAATACAACATGGTAATTAATTAATCATTTCTTGAACATTGAAAATGCACCACAAGATATTAACTTCAAATTCATATTATATATATATACAATTTTTTTACCATACGTAACTATGAATAGAATTGAACCTATGATTAAAGGCACATTTCCTAAGATATCCCTAAAACTAGCATCTCATATATATTAGCAAATTTCAAATCTAATTTTTCTATAACATTATACATATATTCATTTTACAATGACCTATATAAATTACAATAATAAATAATGAATTACACATGTCCTTTTCGACATCTTTGTTGTGTCTTACAAAACCATGTGAGCATGAAATCAGTGATAACTCATTGAAATGGAATCTACCCTGATCTAACATGATTAATGTCTTTAGTTTTCCATTAAAATATAATAATAATTATAATTTGCATTCGAAAGAAAAGGTTTAGAAACACATATTCATTCCATTTTACTTCATTTCGTAACCAAGGAGAGAGAAAGAGAAAGGAAAGAGAGAGAAACACCATTTTTTCAAAAGTTCCATTACACACAACAAGTCACACTTTAGAATTTCAAAAATAAAAATTTACATGTCTCAAAAACTTTGTATGGTGGTTTGGCAACCCGACAGGTGTCCTAGAAATTTCTTTTTATGTTTTCCTCATAGTTGCAAAAACATTCAATTCACACTCAAAGGCTAAGAAACTACTTTCAAACATTGTCTTTCGGTGAGTAAACACACTATGGTTATATTTCAATGTGTCCATTTATATACCAAGAGTCCATATGAACTAATATAATTCCAAATTGGTGAATGGTTTACGATTGGAAGCTAGTTTTATGAGGCCATCAATCGTAATTCACCTCATTCTAAATGATAAAAAGTTAGCTCGAGGGATCAGAAAACCACGTCCAAAACTAACGTTTGATGGATGAATACACCACAATAAATATTCTATGAGTTCCAACATATATGAAGAATTAATCAGAGTCATTAGAACTGAAAACTAGAACACGGTATTCAAATGGGGACATTATTTCTGAACCCACCAGTCCTAATTGGTTCAATTTAACCTAGATAAACTTTGACCGAGGCATACAAAATGCCTTTGACAAACTATATAGAATTTTTTTTTCCCCTAAATTGAAGGTTCCATGCAATTTTCTAGTAAAAACACTAGAGGTTTGCGAAGATGGATAATAATTTCACTATCTACATTTCAAAAGGCAATTCCAAATGAAAGCCAACTTTTTAGATTTAGTAGCTTCCTACCGGTGCCAAATATTGTAAGAGGGCTCCTATAATGGCATTAAAAAGGTCACACATGTTCACTCGGGGTCAATCCAAAGATCGAAGTGACATGTAACATAACAAGGTACACGAAAGAAGCTTAACCTCCCATTTTTAAAGTTACAAAGGTTACTTTTGCAAGTCTACGGAAGTCAAAATTTATCTATTTAAACCAAGAGATGATCAACATATTTACCGAGAAGTCAACTTCAAATTTTCGATAAAAAAATACTATAGTGATCTAGTTTGGTTAGGAATTTTTCTAAATCACCTCAAAATGATGGTTTAAGTTCATGGTTTGATACAAAAAAAATATTTTGATTGCGTGAGTTATAATACGAAATTTTATTGTTTTGCAACAAGTTAGTACAAAACAATTAAATTTTATGATAATACTAATCTTTTAAAATTATATTTCGTTGCAAAAGAAAAACTAAAGTTTGATAATTATGAAAGATAAGGAGAGATGAACCATTCCTGGGAGATATTTGGGTCCAATATAGTGAAATACGTAATTTGCGTGGTTTCACTCGCACTCCAATAGGATCCATCCCTCTACCATGCCTTTCGTAAAATGGTTTGCGTGCAAACCACAAAAATTCCCCTAATACCTTTGCTTAAAATTATCTAGAACCACTTTAACATAAATAAATTTGAGCATACCCAAAAGGTGAAGCATTCTGTGAGGCTATGTTTGATTGAGGTATTTTATTGAATAGTTCAGTGCATTATCTATGTTTCCTTAACAATTATTGAATTCACCAAGAACCTTCGAGTCATAAGGTAGGACAAGAACAATCAGGATAGATCACTATGAGGGATTGGAGGAAATTCTCCTTCTTAGGCTACCTATTATTTAGAAACATTTGTCTTTCTACAAATCTATAACAAAGAAAAGGAAGGTGATAGATGACACCACTCATCCCTCTATCTGATCCTTAGTATAGGACATAAATATTCCATATGCACATTATCAGGCACCAAGAAGAGTAGAATGAAATGATTATCTAGATACCTGGAACTGATACCACATATGACAATACATAAAACTTAATTCGACTGATGATTCATAAGGATTTTGAAAGTTGATTTGGGCTCTGAGTTTCTCCTTGGCATGACTTGGAGGGAGTTAGCAAAAGTATTCATTTCCATCTATAGTTTCAATTTGGATCTAAACCTGCCATTTACATTTGCTTAACAACTTCCAATGCCTTATCAACAAATACATTTCGTCCATATCCTAGATTCCATGTTCTCCACAACAACCCACGTTTTTTTTTATAAAAACATTTAGTCAAACAGATTTTCTGCCTTGTGAGAGGTTCCACATTGTGCATACACAATTGCTAGAGCATTTGCAACTACAACATCTGAAAAAATTCCTTTACCTTTTATGCTTTGATGGAAGTCCATACCATATCCTAGAGCTCACGTTTTGACAGATGATGGGATGATGATGGTAAAGGGAACACAAAAGGGGGAGGGAAACAAGAAAATCTTACATAGCCATGAGTGGGATAGCAAGAAAGAAACTTTTAATGTCTTAATCAATGCAACTACTAATTGGAACAAAAAATAAAGAGAAGGAGAACAAAGTGGAATAATGGTGCATCAACAGTTATATGGAACACAAAACACATGCATAGAAATCAGAAGAAGCATAATTCATACAACCATATTTTGTATGCCTCCCAATCCCAAAGGTTCTTCATCTCTTTTGCATACAACAGAAAAACAACAGATGTAGTAGTTTTCTTTCTCTGACAAACAATAAATCCCACCTTAAAATGCATCTACAGCTCCAGGAAAAATCAATTTTTTATGAGGTGATATGAGGAGATGTTAGGATCATTGTTTTATCTCTATGTTGGTTCGTTGCAGCCCAAAAATGGACTTATTAGGGGAAGAACAATTCTAAAAGATCTAAAGCCAACGTACTGGCTGAGAAAAAATAATGGCAGTGGTTGAGGTGGCCAGCTTTACACCTACTAAATTTTCATTACACTTATAAATTCTAAGAAAGATTTAGTCTTTTCACCATGCCTCCACTCATTCCTTCTTTCATGCCTTAGTCAAACAAACCGTCCATTCCATGCCATACTTCCCATGTGCCTTCACATGGGGCTATTAATTACATTTTCCCACCTTCTCTATGAACGCCTTCCATAGCCTATTTCTTAATTTATTAATGATTTATTTTATTTTATTTTGATGTGGGCACTACATTTCTCTCCCCTTATAAGAGAATCTTCCTCGATGCGACACAAGTAAAGGTTAGAGGAGGTGTTTGTAAGCAAGGTGGAAATAATCAATGATTCACGTTACCAGCAAAAATAATGCTTGTTTCCAAAGCATGATCACAAGGAATAAGGAAAGTCTTGATGATTTATTAATGTTTTATGAAGATTGGTAGTTCTCTTTTACTTTATTACTTAGTATTTTCCTTTAACAATATTTATTAATCTCAATCTCTTGATATTTCATCGCATAAGATTTCAATTGATTTATTTTCATGGGTTCCCAACAACAATAGACATCATGATGCCCCCACAAGGAGAAAACACAAAAATCATGGTTCATAAGACACCATGATATGTACCTACACAATTGTATCACATGGTAAGAACTCAACCAAACCATGGAAAGAACATACATATCCCTCACAACACAGTACTTGTCACACATGCTTCTAACACAAAGGTACTTGTACCATAAGAAGACTACAAAAAATGGAATTCCCAACATGTACACATATAGGGGCTTCACCCAACTCAAAATTATTATTGTAGTTATATATGGTCAAGATGGAAACAACATCACAAGACATAAACCAGACTCACAAGAGTACACCTAAATCATAACACCAACTCCATACACCTCCCAAAACATCACAAACAACTCCATATACCTCCCAAAGCATCATAGGAAAACTCCATATACCTCCCAAAGCATGACAACGTATTACATATACCTCCCAAAGCATCAAAAACAATTACATAACCTCCCAAACATTAATCACACACACACACTCAAATCTCTTATGCCTCCCTTAAGTATCTTATGGCTTCCTCAAGACTCTTATACCTCCCTCAAGTAATAAAATAAGGATAATTTTTCCTTTTCGCTCCCCAAAAGAGGTTGGTCACCCTATGGCTCTAGGTGCATAGAGTCCAGATACCTATAATGAGAGTGACATAATAACTTGTGGTTCGAAAACTCGCTACTTATCTTTAACTCCTTGGGTCATACCCCCATACAATGAAGCAAGTCCACAGGTCCCACCACTCCATGGTGAATCCCATGACCCTATTCCAACACAATACAACATTAGAACCAACATAACAATCCATTTCAAATGACAAGTGGAAAAAATCTCAAGCCTTGGGCTAGGCTATAAAACTTTTAAACTTGATACACAATTTTAAGACTAAGAAAATAAAATGTCTAATTAGCCATAGTTAGTGCAAAAATCTCATGTTAGTACAACAACCAAATAAATCCCCAAAATATAAGAACATGTCAATCAAGAAAATTTTGGTCCTTGTGAGAAAAGAAAAAAATGTTCAATTTACGAATAAAATATATATAGTGAAATTACACATCACAATAACTATGTGTCCTTATATGGCCACCAAAGGGGTACTCAATGAGTTTTTGGCACTCAAACATAAATCCTCAGCTCATTAAATAACATATCAAATAATACAACTATCATCATCTCTGTCTGAATCATCCTCCAACCACTTCGACAAGGCTCAAAATAGTCATAACTACACTTAGGTTGAATCCATATGATAACCATATAGGGAGAGAGAAAGGAATACAATTTTCCATCTACTGAGCCTAAGGTGTCCACTAAACATAATATGCATGACACCCATTGAGCAAGTGTCATACATACCAAATGAACAAAAGTGGGTTTTCAACCTATATAAGACTCCACTTCCTATCTCATACTTGGCTCAAGACTGGTCAACGGTACCCATTTCCTCACTCCAAACATACACCTTTTATTGATTTTCCTTAGGGTTGAATAGTATAGGTTCCACAACATAACACATAACTACATCACTAACACAATGGTATTCACACAAATTAATCATAACGTCTTACGTATGTTATATATACAAGGTATAATAAAATCATTACTTTCATGGGTTACGATACATCACATTAGCATATTCTGCACCCAAAGTGCAATCAGTGTACACTAGGGATCATAAACTCACCATATTCCCCTAAATCATGACATGAACCCTCACATATTACATTAATTATACGTATGAGGAACACAATGTCTATCCTTACAACATATAGTCAATTGCAATACAACATGGTGATGCACATGATTCATCACAATATGGTGACGACATTATGATACAATATAATTCACTTTACACAAATGTTTTCATGCAATAAATCAATACACCTTCATATCACATAATGCCAAAATGATCCAACACTCTGCAATCCACAATAACATTATTTTTCACACACAACAAGGCGGTACATCACATGTGAAATCTTCATAGAATCCATGAAAAGGAGAGAGAATACTCTCATGACAAGAACATCAACATGATAAAAAAATACGAACTTAGTTCCATACAAAACATGTGCATTAACAATATCACAATTACGACATAGTTCACATCACGCTTATATCATATTACACTTCTAATCTCTACCACCATCATGCAAAAACCACCACAAATCCAATCTTCCTCAGAGGTTCAAGAGCATGAACCTTCACTCTAATACCAAATGTAATGCCGAAAGTTTACACACCCAAAAACAACAGTAATAATACCAAGATATTTTTTTTTTCTTTTTTGGACTTACATAACGCACAACGCCACACCACAAGGTTCTAAGTAGAGGAAATCAAAAATGCATACGAAACTTACATAAGTCATCAAATCACATAGACACATGAAAATACCATATAAATGTCAATGTCATACTTTCCCCAATGAACAAATGCAAGCAATAATCCCAACCATATGAAAAGGGACTCAAGTATTGGAAAAGCCACAACACATCACTACCATGATTACATCTTTGTTACAATTAACATTCCAATAACATTATTATGTAAGAATAATTTTCTCCCTTTTCCACCTAAAGATTAATAATTTCATTCGACATTCAACTTATACTTCGACCATTTAATTTTTCTCTTTATAACTTATGACAATATCCATAACTTACATAATTATTTTCCATATTTCCAATTGCATATAAAGTTCCTAATTATCTCGCCCTTATGTTTAAGGTTTTTTTCTCAAAATATGTTTAGTTAACATTTATTTTTACCCTCATTATACAAGGGGACCAACCATAAGTGTTCGAGGGAGAAATAATACGATTCAAAGGAAGCAAAGGTTCAAGTTTCCCTTTCCTATAAAATTCCTTCCATTAGAAGCACATTTTTCCTCGTACTATGGTTGATTTAGTTCCAAATTTATTTTGATTCAATTAAGTATTTACATGACATAGTTTTATTTTATTTTTTGTGGACTCTATATTGGCTCAAATGCCTAGTCCCACCAAGAACAAATTGTAACCATTCTTAACAGAAATACAATGCTTAAATCAACCATAAGGACTTCAATTGAAAAACATTGTTCCTAAACCATTATCACATATACTCTTGTTTCTCATTTCATTGAATTTATTTTTAAGGTCTCTTTTTGGCATCACTTTTTAACATAAAGGGTTACGAAAGTACTTGTCTAAAATCTTGAAGAAGTAAATAATTGGAAGTACTATAACTACACATGAACCCCAAGTTAACCTCCTAGTCAACCGAGGTTTAGATTAATTTGAATTGCACGTAAGGATATATGCCTCAACTATATATGAGTTTGAGGTGAGAGGAAATATTTATGCTAAACAACCTTCATGAAAGACCAAGGTGTTATGTTTTTAGTAACCAAGGTAACACATCTAGATGAGAGGAACTAAAGAGTTTATTAACAAGATTTCAAGTCATAGAATAACTATTTCACTCTTTCCATTTGTGTCATCTAGGGGTCCCACAAGGAATTCATTCAATGACAAGTAAAAATACTAGATATAACTTTGTAAGACTTATTAGTCCACTAGGATACTAATGGATTAATAGCTCTACTTGATGTATAAATGGTAAGGTTACACCGCATAGTTGTTACTTAGAAGAAGGAATCTTAAGGTGATTTCCAAGGTGGTATTCACCACTCAACATGGTGTCAGAACTGGAAAAAATACATTCTCCTCGCAGTTACCAAACCTAGAAGGAAACCACATACTCTAGATAAAGTTGAACCATGTCGTTCCGACAAGATGGGTTCATGACAATGTGCATTAAACATAACGACTATGACAGTAAACTCAAACTAGGGGTTTTATTTACCTAACCTAGGAGGTTCCATATAGAAGAAAGCTTAAGTTCATTCTACGGTTTCGATTTCTTCTATGGTAAGAAGGATCACACATGAAGACATATTATGCATGAATATTATCCTAGGGTTGAGTGTTTCGATTAAATCTCTTTATTACATTTACAAGGTAATAATACAACACACTAATTAATTAATAATTTATTGAACACTAAAAATGCACTATAAGATATTAACTTCAAATTCATTTACACACATATATATATATACATATATATTTAGCATGCGTAACTATGTGTCAAATTGAACCTATGATTAAATGCACATTTCGTAAGATATCCCTAAAACTAGAATCTCATACATACTAGCAAATTTCAAGTATAAATTTTCTATAACATGAGACTACATTATACATATATTCATTTTATAATGACCTATATAAATTACAATAATAAATAATGAATTGCACATCACTTTTCGCCATCTTTCTTGCATCCTACAAAACCATGTGAACATGAAATCACCGATAATTAACTCACATGTAATCCACCCTAATCTAACATAATTAATGTCTTTAGTTTCCCATTTACATATAATAATAATTAATAATTTGCATTCAAAAAATAAATTTTAGAAAAATGTTATTCATTTCATTCCATTTCACTTCATTTCGTAACCAAGGAGAGAGAAAGAGAAAGGAAAGGGAGAGAAACAATATTTTGTCAAAAGTTACATTTCACACAACAAGTCACACTTTAAAGTTTCAAACATTTTTTTTACATATGTCAAAAAATTTCACGGTGGTTTGGCAACCCGACAGGGGTCCTACAACTTTCTTTTTACGTTGTCCTCCTAGTTGTAAAAATGTTCAATTTAGACTTGGAGGCTAAGAAACCACTTTTAAACATTGTCTTTCAGTGAGTAAAACACAATATGGTTATATTTATATGTGTCCATTTATATACCAAGAGTCCTTAGAACTGATATAATTCAAAATTGGCAAATGGTTTATGATTGGCGGCTAGTTTTCTGAGGCCATCGGATGTAATTGACCTAATTCTAAATGATCCAAAGTTATCTTGAGGGCTCACAAAACCATGTCCAAAACTAACGTTCATTGGATGAACACGCCATGATAAAATATTGTATGAGTTCTACCATATATGGATAATTCATCAGAGTCATCGGAACTGAAAACTAGAACATGGTTTTCAAACGATGACATGATTTCCGAAGCCACTGGTCCTAATTGGTAAAATTTAACCTAGACAAACTGTGACCCAAGGCTTCCAAAATGGCTTTTCCAAACTATACGGAGAAGTGTTTTTCTCTAAATTGAAGGTTCCATGCAATTTTCTAATAAAAACACTAGAGGTTTGCGAAGACAGATAATAATTTTTCTATCCAGGTTTCAAAATGTGGTTCAAAACAAAAGTGAACTTTTTAGATTTAACAGCTTCTCACCACTGCAAAATAATTTAACAAGGCTCCTATAAGGGCGTCAAAAAGGTCACAAATGTTCATTCAGGGTCGATCCAAAGATCAAAGTGACAACTCACATAACAAGGTACACGAAAGAAGTTTAACCTCCCCTTTCAGAGTTACGAAGGTTACTTTGCGAGTATCTAGAAGTTGAAATTTATGTATTTAAACTAGGAGATGGTCAACATATTTACCGGGAAGTCAACTTCAACTTGTCGATAAAACAATAGTGTAGTGATCTAGTTTGGTCAGGTAGTTTTCTAAATCACCTCAAAATGAGGGTGTACATTCATGGTTTACTACAAAATTGTTATTTTGATTGCTTGAGTTATGTTATGACATTTTATTATTTTGTAACAAGTTAATATAAAAAAATTAAATCTTATGAATAATCCTAAGCTTTTAAAATTATATTTCATTACAAAAAAAACTGAAAGTATGAGAATTATGAAAGATTAGGAGAGATGAACCATGCCTATGAGATATTTTAGTCTGTAGTGAAAGAGGTAATCCATGAGGTTTCACTCGCACTCTAATAGGCTCTATCCCTCTTCCAGGAATTTCGTAAAATGGTTTACGCGCACACCACAACACTTCCCTCAATTACCTTCTCTTGAAAGTCTTTAGAGTCGCTTTAACAGAAAACAAATTAAGCATAGCCAAAAGATGAAGCATTCTATGAGGCTATATTTGATTGAACAGTTATGTGCCTTATCTACATTTCATAAACAATTATTGGAGTCACCAAGAACCTTTGAGTCATAAGGGAGGACAAGAACAATCATGATAGATCGTTATGAGGGATTCGAGGAAATTATCCCGCTTAGGCTACCTATTATTTACAAACATTTGTCTTCCTGCACATCTCTAACAGTGAAAATGAAGGGGATACATGTTACCACTGAGCCCTCTATTTGATCCCTTGTAGAGGAAAAAAATACTCCATATGCACATTACCAGGCACCTAGAAGAGTAGAATGAAACAATTAGCTAGATACCTGGAACTGATACCACATATGACAATACATAAAACTTAATTCGATTGATGATTCATAAGGATTTAGAAGTTAATTTGGGCTCTGATTTTCTCCTTGGCACGACTGGGAGGGAGTTAGAAAAAGTATTCATTTACATCTATAGTTTTAATTTGCCTCTAAACTTGCCATTTTCATTTTCTTCACAGCATCCAATGCCTTATCAACAACTCCATTTCGTCCATATCCTACAGTTCATGCTGTCTACAAAAACTCACGTTTTTTTATAAAAACATTGAGTCAAATAGATTGCCTACCTTGTGAGAGGTTCCACATTGTGCATACACAACTACTACAGCATTTGCAACTACAACAGCTGGCAAAATTCCTTTAACTTTTATTCTTTGATGGACGTCCATACCATATCCTAGAGCTCACATTTTGAATGACGATGGGACGATGCTGGCAAAGGGAACATGCAAAGGCGAGGGAAATAGGCAAATCTTACTGAGCCATAAGCGGAACATCAGAAAAGTAACTTTTAATGTCTTAATCAATGCGACTAATAGTTGGAATAAAATATAAAGATAAGGAAAGCGAAGTGGAATAATGGTGCAGCAGTAGTTACAGGGCACACAACATAGATGCATAGAAATCAGAACAAGCATAATTCATACAACCATATTTTGTATGCCTCCCAATACCAATGGTTCTTCATATATTTTGTATAAAACAGATAAACAACAACTGTAGTAGTTAGGATTTTTCTGAAAAACAATAAATCTTGTCTTAAAATGCATCTACAGCTGTAGGAAAAATCAAAATTTTTGTGAGGTGATACGAGGAGATGTTAGGATCATTGTTTTATCTCTGTGCTGGTTCGTTGCAGCCAAAAATGGACTTATTAGGGGAAGAAAAATTCTAAAATATCTAAAGCCAACGTACTAGCTATGAAAACATAATGGCAGTGCTTGGGGCGGCCAGCTTTACACCTACCAAATTTCATTCCACTTATAAATTCTAACAAAGATTTTGTCTTTTCACAATGCCTCCACTCATTTCTTTTATCACGCCTTAATCAAAAAAACCATCCATTCCATTCCATACTGCCCACGTGCCTTCACATGGGGATATTAACTCAATTTTCCCACAAGCTCCTCGAACGTCTTCCATAGCCCATGTCTTAATTTATTAATGATTTATTTTATTTTATTTTTATGTGGGCAGTAAAGTTGGTTACTCATCTTATTTATCAATATCAAGTAGGTTATGGGACTCAAAATTGAACAAAGAATCATGTTTTTGCAAATCAATAAAAATTCTTAGGTAGCTCCCATGGTTTTGTATAGAGTGGTATCTTGACCAAGCCTTCTAATGAATGCAAGATTGTGATCTACCCTGTATATAAACCATGTGTAATATGTTATGGTTGTTGTGTGTGAATTACCATTGTGTTAGTGACGTAGTCATGTGTATGTCGTCGACCCTACACTCGACGACCCTAAGGGGATAAACTGTCAAGAGCGTATGTGTAGAGAGAGGAGGCATGGACCAGGTTTTCATAATCTTGAGTCGAGTACAAGTGAGGAAGTGGAGTCTTACATAGACTGAAAATCCACTTCTATCTGTTTAGTATACTTCGAGCTTGCTCAGTATATTGTGGGTACGCACCACCTTAGGCTCAACTTATTCAACCTTGTGTCCCCTGCTCTTTCCTAATAGATTGTTCATTGAATAACCCTATGTGATTTTGACTATGTTGATCCTTGTGGGAGTTTGGAGATATGATTCAGGTAGAGATGATGACATATACATTAATTGGACTCATTTCTAGTTACATGTATATTTTCACGAGCTAAGGCTCGAGGTCCGAGTGTCAGCAACTCGATGAGTACCCCTTTGGTGGCGGTATGAGGCCACATAGTGATTGTGATGTACTAGTTTCTCATTTCATATTTTATTCATAAATTAACCTTTCTCTTTTAGCTAGAACCAACCATTTTCTTGATTGATATGTTCTTATGTTTTGGGCATTTATTTTATTGTTGCATTAACATTTGGATTTTGCACTAACCAAGGCTAATTAGCCATTTGTTTTCCTTGGTTTTAAAACTTTCTTTTCATATTTGAAATTTTTGTAACCTAGCCCAAGGATTTTTATTTTTCCACTTGGCGTTTGAATGGATTGTTATGTTGGTTCTAATGTTGTAATGTGTTGGAATAGGGTCATGGGATTTACCATGGAGTGGTTAAACCTATGGACCCACTTCGTTGTATGTGGGTATGCCCCAAGGAGTTATAGATAACTAGCGGGTTATTGAACCACGAGTTATTATGTCACTTGGGTTGGGGGTGATGAGGCTCTATGTGCCCAAGGCAATAGGGTGACTTGACCTCATTAAAAGGAGAAAGGAGAAAGGCCTCTATGGTTGAGTGACATATTATTCTTTATGACACTCTATGGTTGAGTGACCTGAGATTTTTGATGGGGCTCTATGGTTGAGTGACCTGACTTGGTTCTGGCGCTATGTTTCTTCCTCTTGGAAGGTATATGGAGTTGTATTCTGGTACTTTTGGAGATATTTGGAGTTGTTTCGTGATGCCTTGTGATGTGTGGAGACTGGTATAGTGAGTTATGTGTACTTGTATGAGTCTTTTGACACCTTGTTATGTATGAGGCTTGATTCCCCCCTTGGTTGGTATGGAATTTTGGATATTGGATTGGAACTATGTGGTTACAGTCATGGATTGTTTTGGGTCATGTGGTACCAGTTGTGTATGTATAAATGTGTTGATTCTATTTGTTAGTCATATGTGTGTACTAGAACTATGTCTAGGGTTAAATTGTTGGAAATTAATTTTTATGTGGTCTACTCGTTGTCATTCCATGGTTTGGTGAAACACTTGTGATGTGGTACAGTCGTGAAAGTATGTAAAAGTATGTTGTGAAAATTTGGTGTTGTGTATGACCCTGGTAGGGTGTTGTGACTGTAGCTCATGATGGGAACCCAAAGGAATGAAGAAACTAAAATTTGATAAAAATGAAATTTTAAAGGACTTGAATCGCGAATAATGTTAATAGAAGAGAGATTAATGAAATAATGAATAAGACAGAACTGTCAATCTTCACAAAACCTTGAAAGTTAAAATTTCTACCTGATGTTCCTAGGGTCACCCCGTGACCGTGATTTTGGATCTAAAATCTTAACCTTAGAGCATACCTTCGCCACATTTGTCCCTTGTTGCATACTTTTTCTTTCTTTCTTCATTATATGTCGCATCGAGGATGATGCTTTTTAAGGGGAGGAGAATGTAATGCCTCCGTTTATAAAAAAATAATAATAAAAAAATAAAATAAAATAAAATGGTGAAAATTAAAAGAAAGCCCGTGATATTCTGTTGAGCGCATATTTAGGGCAAAATGTGGTCCTTGTTCCATCCTTTTGGTTTTGTTGTTGGAGGAAAGTGTTTCCACCATGGAGGGAGATGGGGGAGAACTCTGAACCACTCTTACTCTTCCACCAGTCCATGAAGAAGGTGTAAGGGGAGGCAATGTGTGGAACTAGAGGAGAAAGGCTGTTGCAGTCTCCTGTGAGCAACGTACTTCCAGCATGTGATAAAAAACAAGAGTTTTGAGACAAGGTTTAAACTCCCACGCTTTTTCCCATGTCTGTCTTAAAGAAAAATGCACCCAGACCTGCGTGGACGCCTAGCAAAGCAACAGACAAGAATGTTGTGAGGTATTGTAGTTTGCAAATGCTTTGGGGGGGACGTAGATGTTTGTTTTGACCCAAATGAAAAAATGGAACAGCTTCTCATGGAATATGTTTTTTTCAGCGAACAGAAGGCAAGGTTTTCCTCAAGAGATAGTCACATGGTCCCACGTGTACAAAAAAAATGTCTCCAAACCGGACGAGTTTACATTGCCAGCATATCCCAACCTATGTACAAAATGGGTTTGTTGGAACAGCGTTTGGGCTGTTGTTAGAATGCCTCTAAGAAATGCGGTCTCATGGAGTGTCAGGGTTGAAGGATCTTCACAAAATGGATTGTTGAAAAGGCTTTTAGAATCTTTCAACCAAATGTAAACAGCAGCAGCAAAACTAAATTTAACAACCATGCCAGCATTCTCGCTGCCTGTGCCAAAATAGAGCTCTTAAAACAGAGTATGGACTTCCATCAAAGCATAAAATAATGGACTTTGTCAGATGTCGTAGTTGCCAATGCTCTGTGCACGCTGTTACAGCATTTGACCAAATGAAATAATGGGACAACGGCTCTCTAGAGATGCATTTTTTTTGCAGTGTACAGAAGACATGGTTTTCCTTGCGGGACAGTCACACTATTTGGCGTGTGCAACAAACAGGTCTCCAACCTGATAGTTTTCTTTCCCAGTGTACTCTAACCATGTTAAAATAAGAGATTTGATACAGGGAAGGGACAAGACGTATGGCAGATTTTTGGAGTTGCAAGTTTTATGGTATATAGGTGGCTGAAGGGGCAACGTTGGTTGCTATATATGCCCAGAAGGGTTGTTTAAAAGGGCTTGGATCCTTCCTAGCCAACGCAACAAACAAATTTCCAATTTGATTAGAGTTTATTTGTTGCACATGTTGGAATATGGTATGTTTGGCGTACACATCAACCTGTTTTACCAAGGCATAGAAAATAAGATGTTTTGTTTGCAATACAACTTCCCTGGTAGACGTGTATGCAAAATGTGGAGTTGTGGATGCTCATGAACCAGATTGATGAAATTCCCAAGCAAGTTACTGAACCAAATCATGCATTCTCGGCCGACTTCGTTCTCCAGACATGGTTCTTCTTCCCTTACCTCTCATAATTCTCATGTTTTGTTTCTCTTTTGCAACTAAATAGAATTTTAAATTATTGGGATTTTTAATTACAGTTAAAATGTCTCTTCAACTCATTGCAAAACAATAAAGTGTCGTGTTGCAACTCTCGAAGCCATTATAACTCGCCTACTCTAAACCATGAACTATCACCCTCACTTCGAGATTGTTTAGAAAAACTCTTACCATTCTTGATCGCTACAATATCGTTGTATCGACCAGAAAAATTTGACTCTCAATTGATTAACTTGACCTCCTCCCTACTTAAAATAGTTAAATTTTACATTTTTCGGAGACTTACTAAGTACCCTTTGCAACTCTGGAAACGAGATGTGAAGTTTCATTCACGTACATTGGTATACGAGGAGTCACCTTGATTTTTGGTTTGACCTGAAACGATCATATGACATCCTTTTGACACTCTTATAGGAGCCCCATTGCACTGGTTTACAACAGTAGAAAGTTGTTAAAAACTAGAAAGTTGGCTTTTGTTTTGGACCACCATTTGAAACTCAGAAAGAGAAATCACGTGCTGTCTTCGCAAACCTCTAGCATTTATACTAGAAAAATGCATGGAACATTCAGTATAGGAAAGAGAACTTTTCGGGATAGTTTGGCGAAGCCATTTTGTAGGCCTCCGGTCGTAGTTTGATGAGGTCAAACTGGTCTAGTTTCGTCTTGTCGCTCCAAAAAACTTGTCACCATTTGAAAATGGTTTACTAGTTCTCAGTCCCGTCGACTCTGATGAATTCTCCCCATATAGAGGAACTAGTAGGAGATGTCTTGTTGCGTGCTTCTCCAACAAACGTTAGTTATGGATGCGGTTTTCTGGGCACTTGAGCTAACTTTTGTCATTTTACAACTGGGTGAACTATGAGCAGTGGCCCCAGAAAACTAACCGCCAAACGTAAACCGTTCGCTCTTTTTCAATTCCGTCAACTGCTATGAATTCTTGGTACATCTGGGGACACATGGAAAGTTAATTGTAGTGTGCATTCTCATAAGAAGATAAATTTTGGAAGTAGTTTCTTAGCCTCTGAGCTTGTTTTGAATGTTTTATAACTAGTGAGAAAATGTAAAAATAGAAAGCTGCAGGACCCTCATGGGGTTGCCAAATCACCCTGGAAACTTTTAACACACATAGATAACTGTTTAAAATACTATAATGAAACTTGTTGTGTGTATTAGAGATTTTGACAAAAATGACGTTTTCTCTCTCTTCCATTCTCTTTCTCTCTCCTGGGTTACAAAGTGAAGTGAAATGAAATGCATTGAATACATGTCTCTAAACTCTTTCTCTCGCTTGCAAATTTTAATTATTATTATATATAAAGGAGAAAACTGAAAAATGATAATTATGTCTGATTAGGGTGGATGCCATGCCAGGGAGTTATCACTGATATCTTACTCACGTGGTTTTGGAGGAGGAAAAAATGATGACATAAAGGCGTTGAGTAATTCATTGTTTATTTTTGTATTATATTGAAGGACTTATTATTGGAAAATTGGTAGTATGTAAAATTCGATAGATTATTAAGTGCTTGAGAAAATGGTATTTCTTTCATGGATGTTATTTTGATCCCAATTTTTTTTATGGTAAAGGTAAAATACAAATGTCAAAAGAATTTGAAATTAATACCTTGTAGTGAACTTTCGTTGTGCAGTTATTTGTTTAATAATTGGTGTTGTTTTTCTTACCTTGAAAATGTAAAAAAGGAACCTAACCACAACAGTTAGCCGTAGTTCAAAATTTGTATATAACTAACCTGCCTATGTTAATCCCTTAGCGTAGAAAACTGTTGACCTTCAAACGAACCTTACACTCGATGGAGCATCTTGGTTAGGCAAATAAGATCCCAAGAAAAAGGGGTTTATCGTCTCTAGTAGGTACGTTTAGTGACATCGACACAAACCACATATAAGAGCAACACAGTCAAATAAATCTTCCATCAAATGAATTTTCTTGTGAGATCCAGATGACATCATGGGGCTAGTGGAATAGTGGTTCTATCACTGTAAAATTTTGTTAAGGAATAGCTCCTCTTAGCTATATGTACTATCTTTGGCTAGTGACATTATAGTGCGTTGATCTTTTGCGGAGGGTTTATAGGGTTAATACTTTTGAACCTAAATCAAATCTATAATAGGGATTAAAGCCTGAGTGAAAAAAAAAATTGGATTTAAACTAAACCCTAGTGGATTAGGATGTTAACTTGTGGGAGAAAACTATAATTTAACTCCTTGCATACGAAGTTGAGTTGAAAGATATTTTTTTAGAGAACCCTAGAAACTGTAATCTTGTCCCTTAATCCCTTGTTATGTCATTTTATGGCATTAAGGAATAAAGAATATTTCTTATGTGGAATCATGCAATGCAAGGATATGGGATCTTCGTGAACTTAGATCACTCGAGTTCATGTGTAGTTTATAATGCTCCTAGTCATGTACTTCCTTAAAATGTCAGACAAGTTTTTGTAACTCTTTTTTTAAGGACGATGCTAAGAATGAGACCATAGTGCGATGTAAGGGCATATCATATAAAATGAAAACGAGATTGGAGATTAGGATTAAGGTCAATCTTGAGTCCTTATAACGTAATTAAACATTTCTTGTGTGTTGCAAAGAATATAAATTGCCTTGGTGTGACCAAACTTCAGAAAAAGCAAAAGATATATAATAAAAATGGGAGTCCATAAGTTATTGGACTTTATTAACTATGGTAGCGAAATAACTATTCCGTGATCGAAGGATGTTCTTGGGAAAAAAGCTATTTCATCTATGTCTTCCTTAATCCCAAGATTTCATCTGACATCTCACGTTAGGTTCACCTGTGTAACAAGGTTAAATTCTAAACTTTGAATAAGCGTTTTGGGAAGCCTAATCTTAACATAAGAATGAGAGAGTTAGAATTTTGTATAAAATTTGAAATATGGAAAATACTTATGTAAGTTATGAAGATCTGTCATAAGGGTAAAGAGAAAATTAAATGGTTGAACAATAAGTGAAATGTGAAACGAATTTTCAGAACATGTAGGTGGAAAAAGGGAGAAAATCATGCTTACCTAATAAGGATCTTGGAAAGTTAGCCGTAACTAAAATACATTTAAAGTAATGATATGTCGTGGGTTGTCATTCCTAAAGTCACGTTTCTTGTGGTTGGGTTTTGCTAGTATTCATTCATTGGGAAAAGTGTGGTATCGACATGCCGATGTTTGTTTGCATGTGTCTATGTGAGTCGATGACTTATGTGATTGTCGCATGTGTGTCGAGTTCTGTACTTGGAGCCCTTACTGTGTTGTGTGTCGTGAGCAATGTAAGTCAAAAAAAAAATTATCCTGATATATTTTATGTTGTATTTGGGTGTGTAAAATGTGGGCACTACATATGGTATCAGAGTGGAGGTTCGTGCTCTCAAACCTCTGGGATAGATTGGAGTTGTGATGATTTTGCATGATAGTGATGGTGTTTCATATGGGTTGCATGATGGTGATGGTGATAAAATTGAAGAGTAATGTGTTTTAAGAGTGATGTGATCTATGTCGTAATTGTGATCGTGTGAATGCACATGAGGTGTATGTCACTTAGTGCACTTTTGTTATCTTGTTGATGTGTTGGGGATGGGAGTATTCTCTCTCTCTTTGTGTGGATTCTATGAAGAATCCATGTGTGATTACTTCTTGGAATGTGTGAAAATTGATTCTAATGTGGATGATGAGGGTGGATGGAGCATTGTGGCTTATTGTGATATGTGGGTGTGTCAATATGTTGTATGACTGGATGTGATGTAAAATTGAATTAAATGGTATCATGATGTTTTCACATTGTTTTGAAGAAATGTGCGTATCACTTGTGTAGTAAATGAATGTTATTATGTGATGTTTACTATGTCCATCATATGTATGATTTATGTAATATGTGATGGTTCATGTCATGATTTAGGGGCATACAGTGAGTGAGTATGAACCCTATTGTGTAGTGATTGCACTTGGGTGCAGGATGTGGTAATGTGATGTATCGTAACCCAGTGAATGTAATGATTGTGATGTACCCTGTATATATAACCATGCGTAACATGTTATGGTTGTGTGTGTGTGAATTACCATTGTGTTAGTGACGTAGTTATGTGTATGTCGTGGACCCTACACTAGATGACCCTAAGGGGAAACTGTCAAGAGTGTATGTGTGGAGAGAGGAGGCGTTGTGACCAAGGTTTTCATAATCTTGATCCGAGTACGAGTGGGAAGTGGAGTCTTACATAGACTAAAAATTCACTTCTATCTGTTTAGTATACTTCGAGCTTGCTCAGTATATTGTGGGTGTGCACCACGTTAGGCTCAACTTATTCAACCTTGTGTCCCCTGCTCTTTCCTAATAGATTGTTCATTGAATAATCCTATGTGATTTTGACTATGTTGATCCTTGTGGGAGTTTGGAGTTATGATTCAGGCAGAGATGATGACAGATACATTAATTGGTATACTCATTTCTAGTTACATGTATATTTTCACAAGCTGAGGCTCGAGGTCCGAGTGCTAGCAACTCGATGAGTACCCCTTTGGTGGCGGTATGAGGCCACATAGTGATTGTGATGTACTATTTTCTCATTTCATATTTTATTCATAAATTAACCTCTCTCTTTTAGCTAGAACCAACCATTTTCTTGATTTATATGTTCTTATGTTTTGGCCATTTATTTGATTGTTGCATTAACATTTGGATTTTGCACTAACCAAGGCTAATTAGCCATTTGTTTTCCTTGGTTTTAAAACTTTCTTTTCATATTTGAAAGTTTTGTAACCTATCCCAAGGCTTTTGATTTTGCCACTTGGCGTTTGAATGGATTGTTATACTGGTTCTAATGTCGTAATGTTTTGGAATAGGGTCATGGATTTACCATGGAGTGGTTAAACCTATGGACCCACTTTGTTGTATGGGGGTACGCCCCAAGGAGTTATAGATAACTAGCGGGTTATTAAACCACGAGTTATTATGTCACTTGGGTTGGGGGTGACGAGGCTCTATGTTCCCAAGGCAATAGGGTGACCCGGCCTCATTAAAAGGAGAAAGGAGACAAGCCTCTATGGTTGAGTGACATGTTATTCTTTATGACACTCTATGGTTGAGTGACCTGAGATTTTGATGGGGCTCTATGGTTGAGTTACCCGACTTGGTTCTGGCGCTATGTTTCTTCCTCTTGGAAGGTATATCGAGATTATCTGGTGATGTTTTGGGGAGGTATATGGAGTCGTATTCTGGTACTTTTGGAGATATATGGAGTTGTTTCGTGATGCCTTTTGATGTGTGGAGACTGGTATAGTGAGTTATGTGTACTTGTATGAGTCTTTTGACACCTTGTTATGTATGAGGCTTGATTCCCCCCTTGGTTGGTATGGACTTTTTGATATCTGATTGGAACTATGTGGTTACAGTCATGGATTGTTTTGGTTCATGTGGTACCATTTATGTATGTATCAACGTGTTGATTCTATTTGTTAGTCATATGTGTGTACTAGAACTATGTCTAGGGTGAAATTGTTGGAAATTAATTGTTATGTGGTCTACTTGTTTTCATTCCATGGTTTGGTGAAACACTTGTGATGTGGTACGGTCGTGAAAGTATGTAAAAGTATGTTGTGAAAATTTGGTGTTGTGTATGACCCTGGTAGGGTGTTGTGACTGTAGTTCATGATGGGAACCCACAGGAATGAAGAAACTAAAATCCGATAAAAATAAAATTTTAAAGGACTTGAATCATGAATAATGTTAATGAAAGAGAGATTAATCAAATAATGAATAAGAGAGAACTATCAATCTTAACATAACCTTGAAAGTTAAAACTTATGCCTGATGTTCCTAGGGCCACGCTGTGACAGTGATTTTGGATCTAAAATCTTAATCTTAGAGCATACCTTCGCCACATTTGTCCCTTGTTGCGTACTTTTTCTTTCTTTCTTCATTGTATGTCGCATCGAGGATGATGCTTCTTAAGGGGAGGAGAATGTAATGCCTCCATTTATAAAAAATAATAATAATAAAATAAAATGATGTAAATTAAAAGAAAGCTCGTAATATTCTGCTAAGGGCAGATTTAGTGCAAAATGGGGTCCTTGTTCCATCCTTCTGGTTTTGTTGTTAGAGTAAAGTGCCGTTGCCATCAAGGGAGGTGGGGAGAACTTTGAACCACTCTTACTCTTCCACCAGATTATGAAGAAGGTGTGAGGGGACGCAGCGCGTGGAACCAAAGGAGAAAGGTAGTTGCAGTCTCCTGTGAGCAACGTACTTCCAGCCTGTGTAAATAAAGAAGAGTTCTGAGACAAGGTTTGGACTCCCACACTTTTTCCATGTCTTTCTTAAAGAAAAATGCACCCAGACCTTCGTGGACGCCTAGCAAAGAAAGAGACAGGAATGTTGTCAGGTATTGTAGTTTGCAAATGCTTTGGGGGGGATACAGATGTTTGTTTTGACCCAAATGAAAAAATAGGACAGCTTCTCATGGAATATGTTTTTTTCAGCAAATAGAAGGCATGGTTTTCCTCGAGAGACAGTCACACGGTCCCACATGTACAGCAAACATGTCTCCAAACCAAACAAGTTTACATTGCCAGCATATCCCAGCCTATGCACAAAATGGGTTTGTTGAAAAGGTGTTTGGGCTGTTGTTAGAATGCCTCTAAGAAATGTGGTCTCATGGAGTGTCAGGGTTACAGGATCTGCACAAAATGGATTGTTGAAAAGGCTTTAGAATCTTTCAACCAACTGTAAACAGTAGCAGCAAAACTAAATTTAACAACCGTGCCAGCATTCTCACTGCCTGTGCCAAAATAGAGCTCTTGGAACAGAGTATAGACTTCCATCAAAGCATAAAATAATGGACTTTGTAAGATGTCGTAGTTGCCAATGATATATGCACGATGTTATAGCATTTGACCAAATGAAATAACCGGACAACAACTCTCTGGAGATGCATTTTTTTGGTAGTTTATAGGAGACACAGTTTTCCTCGCGGGACAGTCACACTGTTTGGCGTGTGCAACAAACAGGTCTCCAACCTGATAGTTTTCTTTCCCAACGTACTCTAACCATGTTAAGAGCTTTGATACAGGGAAGGGACAAGACATATGGTAGATTTTTTGAGTTGCAAGTGTTATGGTATATAGGTGGCTGGAGGGGCAACGTTGGTTGCTGTATATGCCCAGAAGGGTTGTTTAAAAGGGCTTGGATCCTCCCTAGCCAACACAACAAACAAGTTTCCAATCTGATTAGAGTTTATTTGTTGCACACGTTGGAATATGGTATGTTTGGCGTACACATCAACCTGTTTTATGAAGGCATAGAAAACAAGATGTTTTGTTTGCAATGCAACTTCCCTGGTAGATGTGTATGCAAAATGGTGGAATTATGGATGCTTGTGAACCAGATTGATGAAGTGCCCAAGAAAGTTACTGAACCAAATCCCGTAGTCTCGGCCGACTTCATTCTCCAGGCATGGTTCTTCTTCCCTTAACTCTCATAATTCTCATGTTTTGTTTCTCTTTTGCAACTAAATAGAATTTTAAATTATTGGGATTTTTAATTACAGTTAAAATGTCTCTTCAACTCATTGCAAAATAATAAAGTGTTGTGTCGCAACTCTCGAAGCCATTATAACTCACCTACTTTAAACCATGAACTATCACCCTCTCTTCAAGATGATTTAGAAAACTCTTACCCTTCTTGATCGCTCCAATATCGTTGTATCGACCAAAAAAATTTGACTCTCCATTGATTAAGTGTACCTCCTCCCTGCTGAAAATAGTTAAATTTTGCATTTTTCGAAGACTTAATAAGTACCCTTGGCAACTTTGGAAACGAGATGTGAAGTTTCATTCGCGTACCTTGGTATACAAGGAGTCACCTTGATTTTTGGTTTGACCCGAAATGATCATATGACATCCTTTTGATGCTCTTATAGGAGCCCCGTTACACTGGTTTACAACAGTAGAAAGTTGTTAAAACTAGAAAGTTGGCTTTCATTTTGGACCACCATTTGAAACCCGGAAAGAGAAATCACGTGTTGTCTTCACAAACCTCTAGCGTTTATAGTAGATAAATGCATGGAACATTCATAATAGGAAAGAGAACTTTTCAGGATAGTTTGGAGAAGCCATTTTGTAGACCTCTGGTCGCAGTTTGACGAGGTCAAACTGGTCCAGTTTTGTCTTGTCACTCCAGAAAACTTGTCACCATTTGAAAATGGTTTATTAGTTCTTAGTCCTGTCGACTCTGATGAATTCTCCCCATATAGAGGAACTAGTAGGAGATGTCTCGTTGCGTGCTTCTCCAACAAACGTCAGTTATGGATGCGGTTTTCAGGGCACTTGACCTAACTTTTGTCATTTTACAACTGGGTGAACTATGACCAGTGGCCCCGGAAAACTAACCGCCAAACGCAAACCATTCGCTCTTTTTCAATTCCGTCAGCTGCTATGAATTCTTGGTATATCTGGGGACACATGGAAAGTTAATCATAGTGTGCGTTCTCATCAGAAGATAACTTTTAGAAGCAGTTTCTTATCCTCCGAGCCCGTTTTGAACGTTTTGTAACTAGTTAGAAAATGTAAAAATAGAAAGCTGCAGGACCCTCGTAGGGTTGCCAAATCACCTTGGAAAATTTTAACACATGTAGATAACTATTTAAAATATTATAATGAAACTTGTTGTGTGTATTAGAGCTTTTGACAAAATGATGTTTTCTCTCTCTTCCATTCTCTTTCTCTCTCCTGGGTTACAAAGTGAAGTGAAATGAAATGCATTGAATACATGTCTCTAAACTCTTTCTCTCGCTTGCAAATTTTAATTACTATTATATGTAAAGGAGAAAACTGAAAAATGATAATTATGTCTGATTAGGGTGGATGTCATGCCAGGGATTTATCGTTGATATCTTTCTCACGTGGTTTTTGCAGGAGGACAGAATGATGACATAAAGGTGTTGAGTAATTCATTGTTTATTTTTGTATTATATTGAAGGAATTATTATTGGAAAATTGGTAGTATGTAAAATTCGTTAGATTATTAAGTGCTTGAGAAATTGGTATTTCTTTCATGGATGTTATTTTGATCCCAAAAATTTGTTATGGTAAAGGTAAAATACAAATGTCAAAAGAAGTTGAAATTAATACCTTGTAGTGAACTTTCGTTGTGCAGTTATTTGTTTAATAATTGGTGTTGTTTTTCTTCCTTGAAAATGTAATAAAGGAACCTAACCACAACAGTTAGCTGTAGTTCAAAATTTGTATATAACTAACCTGCCTATGTTAATCCCTTAGCGTAGAAAACTGTGACCTTCAAATGAACCCTTACACTCACTGGAGCATCTTATTTTAGGAAAATAAGATCCCAAGAAAAAGGGGTTTATCGTCTTAGTAGGTACGTTTAGTGACATCGACACAAACCAGACATATAAGAGCAACACAGTCAAATAAATCTTCCGCATCAAATGAATTTCTTGTGAGATCCAGATGACATCATGGGGCTAGTGGAATAGTTGTTCTATCACTGTAAATTTTCTTAAGGAATAGCTCCTCTTAGCTATATGTACTATCTTTGGCTAGTGACATTATAGTGCATTGATCTTTTGCGGAGGGTTTATAGGGTTAATACTTTTCAACCTAAATCAAATCTATAATAGGGATTAAATCCCTAAGCGAAAAACAAATTGGATTTAAACTAAACCCTAGTGGATTAGGATGTTAACTTGTGGGAAGAAAACTATAATTTAACTCCTTGCATACGAAGTTGAGTTGAAAGATATTGATTTTAGAGAACCCTAGAAACTGTAATCTTGTCCCTTAATCCCTTGTTATGTCATTTTATGGCATTAAGGAATAAAGAATATTTCTTATGCGAAATCATGTAAGGCAAGGATATGGGATCTTCGTGAACTTAGATCACTCCAGTTCATGTGTAGTTTATAATGCTCCTAGTCATGTACTTCCTTAAAATGTCAAACAAGTGTTTTCGTAACTCTTTTGTTTAAGGACGTTGCTAAGAACGAGGCCATAGTGCGATGTAAGGGCATATTATATAAAATGAAAATGAGATTGGAGATTAGGATTAATATCAACCTTGGAGTTTGTATAATGTAATTATACATTTTCTTGCATTGCAAAGAATATAAATTGCCTTGGTGTGACCAAACTTCAAGAAAGAAAAAGATATTGTTTCGCTCGGAATGTTTCGGCTTGTGGGAATAGAGTTGCTTCTATCCTTTCATTCCTTTTAGAAACAGATGAGGTTAGGGTTAGGAGGAATACCTGTTGAATGTCGAGATGGTGTGCGGCGTACCGTAGAGAAAGATCAGGCTGACTGCGAAGAACTCCTTTTTGTCTTGGAAGGACTACCTGCAAATAAGAACACAAGACCACAAGATTTTGATTAAACAATAAATGAGGAAACTGCCTTGGGCCCAGGAAATATAAAACTTCCTTTCGAAGGTGGTCAGTTCCCCTACTAATATGAATTAACACAAAAGACTGCAAAATATCAATTAAATTGTTTCATTGGACTAGGTAGGGGAAAGGCTGGTTTTCTGGTTTTGATCAGAGGAACCGATGCCGGTTACTGATAACCGATACCGGTGGGTTCTAGGATCTTCTTGGTAGCTATGGTGTTTTGTAAGGCTGGTTTATGGATGATATTAGGAAACGAGATGATTAGAAGCAAAAGAATAACAGTTAGATGCAATGACACGTTGGGTAGTAGATTCAGAGACGGATTTAGGAGGACTGAAATTCACAGAGCATAAGAAATGTTATACACAGGACATGCAAGATGTGACTTACTGGTTTTGATAAAGATGCAAGTTGATCTCCTTGGTTGTAAACACTTCTGGTATTTCCACTCGTCTCTGCTCTGTCAAGTGAAGATCTGGACTCTGTTCCTCGCTCGCAATGCTCTCTGTTGATCTAGAAATCCTTTGACTGATCTCCAAAATGAAATTCTGATCCGTTGTTTTGGTTTGGGGAGCCCATTTACAGGGAACCGATGGCGGTTGCGTAACTGACGGCGGTCGAGTAGGAACCGGCATCGGTAAGGAAAAAGTAGGCTATTTTTAGTAAAATAGCCCACCTTCCCTGCTTTTCTCCCGAGAGATCAGTTGTGGGCTTGGTCAAGTGGCTAGAAGGTCGGCTTTGGGTGCAAGTAAGGAGGCATTAGTTATGGATGTGAGTCTAGACCAAGTCACGGGCCTTAATTAGGTTAGTTTAGGGTTAGGGCTAGGTCATGATGAGGTGGCAAAGTGAGTTGGCGGGTAAGGTGATGTGGATTTATCAATTATGAGGTAATTAATAAATAATTGTGTAAGGTTTAGGTAATGAGGTTAGGTTGCGAAATGGGATGCGGGTCACAAGGGGTCGTAAGACACAAATTTGGTGTCTACATTAGCCCCTTATTGTCGTGTAGCTTTTTTTGTAAAGCTGCACGGACAATAATATGAAGTGGTTTCTCATGTTAAGGATATAGGTAATCCCCCTCAAATCTATCGCAGATTGAGTGAACGGGAAATCAGGGATAGGGTTGATAAAGGGTACATGTTGTACAGAGGATGGTAAGGTGGTGGGGTAGGTCCAAGGAAGCAGACGCATGTTGAAATGCAATAGTATGACGAGGGTACATGATTTGACAAGCAAACCAGTAATGTGTAGGCAAAGGTCGATAGTTTATCCAAACAAGGGTGATATAATCCTGGTATCCAAGGCATAGGAAGTAGCTCCAGGGTATATAACAGGTGAGGTACAGGAACGTTTAGGCATGTTCGACAGTACCAAATGGTTGGTTTGGTTGAGATAAACGTCACGGTCTAGGTCTAGGCAAAGTTGGTCGACAGATCAAGTCAAGGACCCTAATCATGCTAAAACACGAACAGGTGAGCTCGATTGAACAAAAGGTACATGAGATGGATAAAATAAAACGTTGATTGTGGGTATGGTATTGAAGTGATGCGGTCAGGCCAAGTGGTTGGGGGTCGGGCCAAGTTGTTGGGGCGAGGCCTTGGGTCGGGCCAAATAGGTTAGGGCGAGGCCTTGGGTCGGGCCAAATAGGTAGGTTGAGGCCTTGGGTCAGGCCAAATAGGTTAGGGCGAGGCCTTGGGTCGGGCCAAATAGTGTAGGGCGAGGCCTTGGGTCGGGCTTAATAGGTAGGTTGAGGCCTTGGGTCGGGCCAATTGGTAGGTTGAGGCCTTGGGTTGGGCCAAATAGGTTAGGGCGAGGCCTTGGGTCGGGCCAAATAGGTAGGTTGAGGCCTTGGGTCAGGCCAAATAGGTAGGTTGAGGCGTTGGGTCGGGCCAAATAGGGAAACAAATGGTGTTCAGTAAGGGTGGATATATGCGATATGTGGTTAAAAAGGGGCAGCAAGGGTGGATAAATATGTGGTTAATAAATAGGGGGAAAGAAATAAAATTGGGGGAAAGTTGGGTAGAGAACCGATGTCGATTCTGCCTGACCGATATCGGTTAAGGGTGAAAAACCTATAAAAAGAAAAATACGGCTTGTCATTGTCACTTTTGTTATTTACAAACCAAATCGACTTGCGTGTCGATGATAGAGAAGATGTATTGTTTAACATCTAAATAAAGCGAGATATGTATGTTGATTTGAGTTATAATAATAAGAATGGTTTCGTTTTGACTTTCGGTGTTTTGAAAAAGGATAAAGAGGAATGTGATTAAATAGAAATACACAAAAATATTTATATTTACCACACATGATAGGTTATGGTAGGGGATGGTCGAGCTAACCTTGGGAGACCCCATGTCTCCGAAGTGCTGCCTACATAGCCCTTTGCACAAAGCAAGGAGGGGCCTCAGACCGATGTAGTTCTCCCTTAGGATCAGGGAGAGGTGAATTCAGGCAATTTGGTACGGTTTAGGCAATTGGTTAGTTAGTTGGTAAAAATATTAAGATTGGTAAAGGTAAGGTTGATGGTGTTGGTAATGAATTGGTGATGTTGTAAAAGGTATGAGGGAAGCGAAAGTTAGCCTACCCAAGTAGTAGGGAATCGTGTCCTGATTAAGGTCAACACACAATCCTAGATGCGAGGCAAAGCAGAAAGAGTGCTCCGTAGGTGAAAAGAGCTAAAAAAACCACACAAGGTAGAATGAGCTTGAAGCCCTAGGTACCGTGCATAGACGAGAAGTCAATAGGTGAAAAGAGTTGTATGATCACAATATATCAGGTGTACGTCACATCCCTTGAGTTGAAACAAATGGTGAGGTGAGGTGGATGATATAGTTGAGGTACGGAGAACTTATTACATAGTGAGTGTTCTGCCGGAAGAGAACCTACCCTAAATAGACAAGTCCATGACTCAAAAGTTCTTTTGAATGAGGCTTTTATTTTATTGAATGTAGACTGATCGATGCGGGAAGTCTACAAGGGATATTGATTGTATTATTCTTGAGGTCTTCACGAAGCTGATCAATGCGAGAAGCTTCTGATAAAGGTTGACTGTGTATAGCTGTCCTTCGAGGGAGCAGTCTATTTATAGTAGCAGATATGATTTTAATGCATAGTTGTCCTTCGGGGGAGCAGTCTATATATAATAGCAGAAATAGTTCGGCATATAGCTGTCCTTCGAGGGAGTAGTCTATATTTAATTTAGATGACTAGATGTTCTTTTGGCGTGAAGCATCTAATTTTGACTTAAGAAAATCCCATAAGAATACGGCTTATTTTAATACTTTTGAAGTCATGGACTAGACTAAAAAGGGGAAGGCATCATCAAGGGAAGGTGAGAATCAAACTATGTGAGCTTGATTGTTATTATGAGGTATACGAAACAGAGTGTATGTAGTGGTAAGTGAGCTCAAGGGATGAGCGGTAGGTAGATAAGAAGTGATATAACACTAATTTCAATAGTAGAATGGTTGAAGATGCAAGGCATTAAGGGGTTCAGGCACAGGTTTACCATTAAGCGAAGCTAAACGATAAGTACCAGATCCATAGGTGTGAGTGATTATATAAGGCCCAATCCAATTGGGAGCAAATTTTCCATGTTTGCTCTTTTCTAGTTTGGTTACATGTTGATTCTCTTTGAGGACAAGATCACCAACCTTAAAGGTACACTCATGAAGTCGCTTATCATAAGCACGTTTAATGCGTTTTTGATAGATTTGAAGGTGATCAAGAGCTGCAAGACGGCGTTCGTCAAGAAGCGCCAATTGGGCTAACCGCTCTTGGCGGAAATCATCGTTGGTGAGAACATCCTGAAGAGATATTCTAAGGGAGGGTATTTGTATTTCGAGAGGCAAAATAGTCTCGGTACCGTATACCAAAGAAAAAGGTGTGGCATTAGTAGAGGTACGAATGCTAGTACGATAAGCCCAAAGGGCAAACGGAATGTGATCGTGCCAATTTCTTCCGGATTCATTGACAACTTTCATGAGGATTTTGGTTAGTGTTTTATTAGAGGACTCGGCTTGCCCATTGGCTTGTGGATAGTAGGGTGATGAGAAACTAAATTTGATACCAAAGTTGTCGCAAAGGTCTTGCAACAACTTGTTTTTGAAAGATTTTCCATTATCTGTTATCAGGCGATGAGGAACACCAAAACGACAGATAATGTGGTGGTTAATGAACTCGACAATTTTTTCTTTTTTGATTGAAATGAGTGGAATAGCCTCCACCCATTTTGTGTAATATTCGGTCACTGTGATTATCCAACGGTGACGTTGTGAAGAGGTCGGGTGAATCTCACCAATAAGGTCTAAACCCCATTGTGAGAAGGGCCAAAGATCTCGAGCGACCTGGAGTGGGGTGGCTAGGAGTATGTTGAAGGTTGGCATGTTGCTGACACATAACACAACGCTTAACATATTCGTAGCAGTCGTTATTGAGAGTAGGCCAATAATAACCAAGGTGAAGGATTCGTTTGGCCACGGCAAGACCGCTAAAATGTCCACCACAAATACCGTCATGGACCTATTGGATGGTAATGAGTGGCCTCCGCGCCAGTTAGACAGCGAAGGAGGATGCCATCAAAGCCACGTTTATAGAGGGAGTCCCCCCATGACAACATAACGTGAAACACTTTTAAGAAAAGCACGTTTGCCGTTACTAGTAAGGTCAGGTGGGAGGACAGAGATTGTAAGATAATCGTGAAATTGGTGATACCAAGTATCTTGCGAACTAGTAGACACAATATTTATCATACAAACTACCAGGGTTGAATAGGATGGGGAAAAAAGTTGCTGGACCACAACGAATAATTCAGAGTCAGTTGGTGCGGCAGGAATTTGCGAGGCTAGGCAAGCCATAGTGTCCGCAAATTTGTTAGTGGAGCGTGGAATGGTTTGTATAGAATAGTGGGTAAATAAGGCTAGAAGTGAATCCACGTAGTGTTTGTATTTTTGAAGTTCCTCGTTTTTGCATTGGTAGACGCCCATAACTTGATTGACTACCAATTGAGAGTCGCCAAAAATGTTGATAGATTTGATGCCTAAGTGTAACGCAACTTGGAGACCCAGAACAAGGGCCTCGTATTCCGCTGTATTATTAGTGCAAGGGAAATCGAGTCGGAATGAAAGAGGCATAGGTTCAGCGTCGAGAGGAATGAGAACAATGCCGGCTCCTCTGCCGCGCTGGCATTTAGATCCATCGAAGAAGAGGGTCATTGGGTACGACTCCTCCGTGAGGGAAAGAGTAGCAATGAGTTCGTTGGGAAATGTGAAATTGGTAAATTGTTCCCCAGGTAAAGGAGCTTCTGCAAGTTGGTCTGCGATGGTTTTTCCTTTGATTGATTTCTGGTGGACAAACTCAAGGTCGAGGTCGGCAAGAAGCATGAGCCATCTGGCAATGCGTTGGTTCAGATGAGGTTTGGCATACATGTAATGGATGGGGTCTGTATTGGTGATGACGAAAGTCTTGTGATTTAGAAGGTAGTGTCGGAGTTTGGTGGCCATGAATGATAGGGCTAGGCATAACTTCTCTATATGTGTGTACCTAGTCTCATAGTCCACCAAAGTACAACTTATATAATAAACGGCTTGTTCACGATTCTCAGAGTCACGATGTGCAAGCATGGCTCCTACAGCGTGGTCAGTGGCGGAAAGGTAAAGGTAGAAAGGGCAGTCGTCTTGGGGTGGGATAAGCATGGGTGGCTGCAAGAGATAGGATTTGAGAGCTTTGAAGGCTTGGTGACATTCTTCGCTCCCTTGGAATGCAATATCATTTTTAAGGAGGTGATGGAAAGGTTGACACCGATCCAAGAGTTGGGAGATGAAACGTCGGATAGATTGGAGCTTACCTTGTAAACTACGCAATTGTTTGAGATTTTTGGGTGGGGGCATTTCTAGGATAGCTTTGACTTTAGATGGATCGACCTCAATGCCACGCAAAGAGACGATAAAGCCAAGAAGTTTTCCTGAAAAGAACACCAAAGACACATTTCTTTGGTTGAAGGCGGACAGAATATTGTAACAAGCGATCAAAAATAATGGTTTAAAACATCGAGATGTTTACTACGATGTTTAGACTTGTCGAGAAAATCGTCGACAAAATCTTCAAGGATAGTGTGCATAATGTCATGAAAAATGTAGGTCATAGCCCGCTGATAGGTAACACCAGCATTCTTAAGGCCAAATGGCATGACATGATAACAGAAGGTTCCCCAAGGAGTTATGAAGGCAGTTTTGTGTTGATCGGCAGGGGGAAACCAAAATTTGGTTGTATCCTGAAAAGCCATCCATGAGAGAGAGCATCTCATGACCTGAAGTTAGATCAACAAGTTGGTCAATGCTAGGTAAGGGGAAGTCATCCTTGGGGCAAGCGAGATTAAGATCTTGGAAATCCGTGCATATTCGAAGTCCCCCTGTCACTTTAGTGATAGGTACGATGTTAGAAATCCATTGAGGGTAGTCGATAGGCAGGATGAAGGAAACAGAAAGGAGTCGTTGGAGCTCCTATTTGACCAAGAGAGCAATGCGTGGATGTATTTTTTCTCAATTTTCTGTTTAATTGGCTTGGAATCGGGGTTTTCAGGATGATGTTATGGACAGCAATGGTCAGGATCAATTCCTGGCATGTCAGCGTAAGACCATGCGAAAGCTTGGTTGCGAGCACGGAGAAAGGTAGTAAAGGCGGCTTATTCTGATGTGTTAAGGGATTGTCCAATCTTCACAATGTGAGGATCCTCCTTCGTATGGATGTTGATTTCTATGGTAGATTCGTTCAGCATGGTTTGGGTTTCAGATGGTAAGGCTCGTTGAATATAAGAATCATCCGCGCCAAGGTAAGTGAGGATAGAGTTCGTCATCCTGACACTCAACAACATTAATCAAAGGTGAATCTTCTTCGATCATGTCTGGATACAGAAGGGGCAAGAGAAGATGGGTCGTCATTATCACGTTGATAAGTGAGAGGACCTATGAAGATAGCATTTATGAAAAAAAAAAGTTATGAGGGATGGATTCAAGGTCTATAGATTCTGTGGGTGATGATGGAAAAGTGGGGTGATGATGGTTTGGTAGGGGCGTCGTCTTCTTCTTCCAGGATACAGCTGACAGGAGACGTCTCCTGTGTAGGTGTTTCGGGAAAACCGAGGACCACTACGATCATTATGTTTACGGGTAGTCATGGGAATGAGTGTATGTCGGCCTTGTTCGTAAAGGCCAAAACCAAAGCCTTTCCACGCACAACGAGTCAAGAAGATGAGGGCGAAACCGACGATTTGTCAAGTATTGAAAATCAGATTGGAAGGGAACCACACCAAGAGGGGGTTCAGGGGTAATGGAGGATGCATCAACACCCCCATACGTTAGGTTGGGGCAGAAATGGGGTGGGTCCGTAAGATATTATCTCCCCCACCGCGACGGTCGTAGGTGGGATGTGCATGTAATTGTTCGTACTCCTGCGGGGTAGGGAAAGAACTAACGTTATATAGGCAGTACTCCCCCATCGTAAGGCGTTAAAAAACATCTACTAAGGGGTCGGGAGGTTGGAATGTTAGCTGCGGGAAGGGAAGTGGTTTTTGTGATGGTGGTTTCATTAGTTGAAGGGCGTAAGCGCGGTTGAGGTGGATGGTTGAGGTACATTTGAAGAGGATGGTTGGGTTGAATCTATGGGTGTCTTGATTGGTATAAGCACATCGTTAGGGCGGTATAACATATTGCAGGTTTTAAAGGGGGGAGGGTCAGCTTTTACAGTGTAGGACTTCCCCTCGTACTCAAATTTTATGCATCTATGTAATGTTGAGGGAATGCATCCCATGGCTCGGATCCAAGGACGACCCAGCGATATATTATATTGGAACTCTCCCTCCAAGACATAGAAGAGTTCGGGTAAAGTACGTGGTCCTACCCGAATGTTGAGGATCATGGTGCCTAAGGTAGAAGTAATAGCGTCATTGAATGATCGCAACATGATGGGGTTGGCACACATGCAACTAGAAGGGATATTCATTTGTTGGAAGGCTTTGGAAGAGATGATGTTTAGGCTAGCGCCCCCATCAATCATAACCCGACGTACTCGAATGTCTCGGACGTAAGCGGAAATGAAAAGGGCAGGGTCAGGGTCTTCTATACCAAAGTCAACAATTTCGTCTTCAGAGAAACTGACTGCAGCAGCTTGTGGTATAGAGACAGAAGTGATTGGAGTAGGTGGCTTGTTTAGTGAGAGAGGCAACGTGATTGGGTGTTAGAATGGAGGCAACGGGCAGAGTTTCATGAGGTAAAACCTCTATCCCTTGAAGGATCTCAACGAGAGCTTGTCAATGAGATTCAAAAGTCTGAATGAGATCATACAGTGTCATTTTAACGGGCGATTAGCGAAGCTGTTTAATCATATTTCAGTGGACAATGCCATTAGAGACGGGATAGGCGGTGTCCGCGAATGACCACTTTAGGTGGTGGTGCAATTGGGATGTTTGACAAAGAAAGAGATGCCGCAGGTGTGTTTTCTTTTTCTTTCCCATTGTTTTTCTTCCCTCGAGTAGCGACACTAATCATATTAATATCGTAGACCTGAGATGAGGAAGATGGTTGGGATAAGTCATGGTCTTCAAGAGGTGGGGTTGTAATAATGATAGATCTTGGTGAGGCGGGGGATAGATGGTATAGGAGAGGGAATGGAAACTAAAGGTCTCTCCCCTCGTAAGTTGTCTTTCTTAATCTTTCTATCCGGGAGAGGTGACTGACGAAGGATGGTTTTTAGAGCTTTGCATCCCTCCACATCATGTCCTAGTGTGCGGTGATAAGCACAGATTTTAGACTCATCGTAACCCATAGGTCTGGGGTTTAGACGGGTCATAAGGTCTAAGTGGAGGTAGGGAAATGGTCGCATTCTCCACCAACATAGTAAGGATTTTGGCATAAGATCCTTTGAGTGGGTCAAAATCGGAAGAGGATGAGGGTATTAGTTGTGCGGGGTTTTTGTAATGTTTGGGGCATGATTGGTTTGCACAGGTGGTGGTTTAGCCGAGGGGTGTTGATACGTGGTTTTTACTAAACGTGATTTCTTTGGTGCAGAAGCTATGTGGGATGATGAGGCCGCAGAATGATGTGTTATCAAAAAACAACCACGGGGAAATAGGAGTGACCGTAAACAAATATTTTGATGATGGAATTTGTTTAGGGTTGATAGGTGGATGGGATACGTGGAGTGATGGTGTTGCTATACCCTGGAATTTCTATATAGGTGCGGAAGGTGTAGGTTGTTTTGAATAAAACGCAGGAGGTATGATATATTGATGTAAGGTAGAGGGATGGGGGTCCCAATATGGAAGGTAGGCATGACGATGATGGTTTTGATTGTGATAGGGGCACAGATTGAGTTTGTCTCCTAGGTGGCGGAGACGGATTTATTTTTGGATAGATCGAGTCGCTTAGGCAGGTGCGTTAGACTGGGCATTGGTGAGGTCCCAAGCATAGGGGAAGATCTGGTTAAGTTGATAGAAGTGGACGGGGCATTTGGTAGAGGTGAGGGGGGGTGAAGGTGAGAACAGGGGCATTTTAAGATTTTGTAAACACTTCGGGTATATGGTGGAGACATCAGGATCAGTCATTTACATTTGAGTAGAAAAAGGGATACTCAAATGTTCCCATAGGGCCTGTCTATCTTCTGTGGAATGACAATCTCCAAGTGTGATTTGTAATTTTTGTACGGAAGAAAGGTGGGTTGTAATTCTAGTCCACTGTGGGTGTGACACAGGAGGTAGATGAGGCACTGTATCAATAGATGTTAAGAGGTCAACCAGTCGTTGAAAAGATTTAGGCGATGAGGGACTAATAGGTAGGAGGGCGTGTTTGAGGGGATCTGTCATGTTTAAAGAATGTGGTGATGTCAGTGTAAGAAGATTTCTCGTCTAAAGGATGACAAAAGGAGTGGCGAGCTCTTCCTCTTATGCAACGAGAGCAGTAGAAGGGGACGTTTGGGAAATAGATAAATTAGATAACATCTTCTCACAGTCTTGTAGGGATGTGGTGTAAGAAGACTCGTCGATGAGAACAGAAGTCCGGGGAAGTTAACTCTTTTATGGGTAAAGGAATGATTTCACTTTGGCTTGATGGTGGTGAAGGAGGTTCAGACTCCTATGTTGGTGGAGAGGCTTGATTCAAAAAAAATTCAATAGAGGATTTTGGCTGAGAATTGAAGACTGCATGGATCTCATGAACACTCTCCTCGGCTAAGATATCTTGGTTTACGTTACTATTGGACGAGTGATTCGGGAATGGCTTGTTGAAAATTTTTAGATTTTAGTTAGCAAGGGCGTTAGGATTATCGAGGGTTATATCCCCCGCATCAACCATTTCCTGCACTATATTTTTCAACATCTTGCAGTTTTCATGACTATGTCCTTTTACGTGGTGAAAGTTACAAAATTCATTTTCTTTGTACCAGGAAGGTATTGCGCGGGTGGAGTCAAACCTAGAGTGAGGTTTAATAGGGGGCAAGGTGATAACCCCAGCTTTGAGCAATTTCTCCAGGATGACGCCATAAGTTTCTCCCAAGGGAGTGTAATTGGTGGGCTCGGCTTTGTACTTATAAGTGGTTTTCGGCGGAGTATTGGACGGTGTTTGAGATTTGACCATTACCGCGTGGACAACCCCTTTTGATTTAGAAGAAGTGGACGTGTGAGGAGTGGTGGTGTTTGGCTTGTTGGTAGAATCAGGAGTTCAGAAATTGGGGTTTTTGTTACATAACCACAATTTCTCCTCTTCTAAGGCTCAAATTTATAATTTCTGAGCCATGGTAAAGGCCTCGTCGAATGTGCAGAAAGTTTGAATTTGGAGGGGTAGGGGAGATGTGCTTAGCGCAGGCCCGCGTAAATAGTTCGATAAGTTTGGTTTGAGGCAAGGCATACGTAAGTTGGTTGATAAGGCCCCGCCATCGTCCAACGAAATCTGCGATAGATTCGTCCTCAAATTGTCGGATGGCATAGAGGTCGGTGATAGATACTTTCTTGGCAATGTTAATGGAGAAATGATCCAAGAAAGATTAGGCTAGTTGGTTAAAAGAGAAGATCGAGTGCTGGGTTAAAGCACTGTACCACTCCAAGGCAGGTCCTGATAAGGACATGGGAAAGGTGTGGAGTAACAAGGCATCATCATGGCCAATCAAATAACAAGCATGTCTAAATGATCGCAAGTGTTGTTGAGGATCCTCTTTACTATTAAAACGAGTAAATTTTGGCAACTCCCATTGAGGAGGATATGAATGAAGGGGGACAGAAGGGTGAATGGGCTCCCGACAAACTTACTCGTATGTCAAGGCGCTACGACTTCCCGAAACAGAAGCATCCAGGTTTTGCATTTTGTCCATCATTTGTTTGATGAAATCTGTGGTTGGATGAGATGATGGTGTGGTTGTGGTAAACGGAGGCAAGTTGGACCAAGGGCTTCCGCTGGACAATGGTGGGGCTAAGTGTTGATAAGGTATGGAGGATGAGTATGTTGGAGCAACAGAATAGGGATGTCCAATATAAGGGTTTTGAGGTTACTGGATACGTTTATGGGAATGAAAAGGTAGGCGGAGCTTGAGAAGGGAAAGCTCGTGTGAATAGGTGGCAGAGAGTAAGTCATGAATGGAGTGGTCTGAAAGAGAGATGAGGTAGGGTCAGTTGGTGGTAACGATATGTGGGGGTCCAAGATTAACCAAAGGAAAGCTAATCGGGGTCGTATGAACCTCTGAAGCCACCGGATTGGGAGACAGGGCTAGAGATGCAGAAAGTAAGGCAGTGTTATCAGGAGGAGTGGGAGCTAAATGAGCAGCTATACTAATAGGCATGCCAATAAGGAGCTAACCCATTAGGCTGTACGGTCAGGGGCATGAGACAAATAGTATTGTACAGCACTGGGATTAGCATCTAGAAATTTGGCAAAGTCCTTGTCTCCTACAGGAATTTGGGGGATCTCACTGGTGTTCGTAGGGTTCCCTATAGAATGTGGAGGGGGGTGATTAAGGCAAAGACACAGAGCAGGCATGTGAAACCATGGCAGCGGCTTGCTTCCGAGTGATGACAACCATGGACAAGAATACACAGGAAAGTTTCAATCTATCAAGAACAAAAACAACCTTCAAAATGATGAATTTGGCAGGTTGCTGGTTTGTCAGGGGCTGATGAAGACAGTAACCGATATCGGTTAACTAACCAGTGTCAGTCACAGAGCAAACGATGTCGGTCCCTTAACCGATGCCGGTGTAAAAAGTCTAGGATAAGAAGATATAAAAGGCTACTAATTTGATTTTTAACAACGTTGAGTATATTTATCAACTTATTGATCACAGAAGACAAAGTATGACAGAGAAAACAGAATTTAAAAACAAGCAAGATGCACACGCAAATCCAGAGACTAATCCTAGGGTTAATTTTAGTTATCATGGGCTTATGCCTTTAGACGTAAGATGATGTCAGAATCTTAAACAACAAGACCTAGGGGAAATGTCAAGTTTGGTTTTGGCTTATAAGGTTACCTCAATCGGGCGGAGGAATACCGCGAAAAAGGGGGGATGTTTGAGCGTGTTGTGTTAATTGTGAAGTGATTTGGTATGTGTTGTGCAGTGAAACTAGGGTTAATTTCCTGTCAATACCGTGGATATCACCCCCACATGTACGTCCTGTTACTTAATCTATGTTCACTAGAATTGAAGAACAACAAGCAGGAATGCAATGCATGTGTTTTAAACCCAAATCGAAAATTATGTCCGATGAAGCAAGAGAGATGACTTTCACTAATGCAAAACTAGGAAAGCAAGACAAATTCTTTACGAAATATATAACAAAAGCAGCAACAGCAAAAATGCTTCCTAAAATGAAAATAAGCAAGAGAAAGAAACCCAAAATGGGTCCCACCGGGCGTGCCAAAATGTTTCGCTCGGAATGTTTTCAGCTTCTGGGAATAGAGTTGCTTCTATCCTTTCATTCCTTTTAGAAACAGATGAGGTTAGGGTTAGGAGGAATACCTGTTGAATGTCGAGATGGTGTGCACGTACGCGTAGAGAAAGATCAGGCTGATTGCGAAGAACTCCTTTTTGTCTTGGAAGGACTACCTGCAAATAAGAACACAAGACCACAAGATTTTAATTAGACAATAAATGAGGGAACTGCCTTGGGCCCAGGAAATATAAAAATTCCTTTCGAAGGTGGTCAGTTCCCCTGCCAATATGAATTAACACAAAAGACTGCAAAATATCAATTAAATTGTTTCATTGGACTAGGTAGGGGAAAGGTTGGTTTTCTGGTTTTGATCAGATGAACCGATGCCGGTTACTGATAACCGATGCCGGTTACTGATAACCAATACCGGTGGGTTCTAGGATCTTCTTGGTAGCTATGGTGTTTTGTAATGGCTGGTTTATGGATGATATTAGGAAATGAGACGATGAGGGATAGCAAAAGAATGACAGTTAGATGCAATGGCACACGTTGGGTAGTGGATTCAGAAATGGATTTAGGAGGACTGAGATTCACAGAAGCATAAGAAATGTTATAACAGAGGACATGTAAGATGTGACTTACTGGTTTTGACAAAGATGCAAGTTGATCTCCTTGGTTGTAAACACTTCTGGTATTTCCACTCATCTCTGCTCTGTCCAGTGAAGATCTGGACTCTATTCCTCGCTCACAATGCTCTCTGTTGATCCAGAAATCCTTTTGACTGATCTCCCAAATGAAATTCCGATCCGTTTGTTTTGGTTTGGGGAGCCCATTTACAGGGAACCGATGGTGGTTGCGTAACCGACGGTGGTCGAGTAGGAACCAGCATCGGTAAGGAAAAAGTAGGCTATTTTTAGTAAAATAGCCCACCTTCCCTGCTTTTCTCCCGGGAGATCAGTTGCGGGCTTGGTCAAGTGGCTAGAAGGTCGGCTTTGGGTGCGTGTAAGGAGGCATTAGTTATGGATGTGAGTCTAGACCAAGTCACGGGCCTTAATTAGGTTAGTTTAGGGTTAGGGCTAGGTCATGATGAGGTGGCAAAGTGAGGTGGCGGGTAAGGTGATGTGGATTTATCAATTATGAGGTAATCAATAAATAATTGTGTAAGGTTTAGGTAATGAGGTTAGGTTGCGAAATGGAATGTGGGTCACAAGGGGTCGTAAGACACGAATTTGGTGTCTACAGATATATAAATAAAAATGGGAGTCCATAAGTTATTGGACTTTATTAACTATGGTAGCGAAATAACTATTCCGTGATCGAAGGATGTTCTTGGGAAAAAAGATATTTTAATCTATGTCTTCCTTAATCCCAAGATTTCATCCTGACATCACGTTTGGTTAACCTGTGTAATAAGGTTAAATTCTAAACTTTGAATAAGCGTTTTGAGAAGCCTAATCTTAACATAAGAATGAGAGAGTAATAATTTTGTATAAAATTTGAAATATGGAAAATACTTATGTAAGTTTTGAAGATCTGTCATAAGGGTAAAGAGAAAATTAAATGGTTGAACAATAAGTGAATTGTGAAACAAATTTTCAGAACATGTAGTTGGAAAAAGGGAGAAAATCATGCTTACCTAATAAGGATCTTGGAAAGTTAGCTGTAACTAAAATACATTTAAAGTAATGATATGTCGTGGGTTCGTCATTCCTAAAGTCATGTTTCTTGTGGTTGGGTTTTTGCTAGTATTCATTCATTGGGAAAAATGTGATATCGACATGCCAATGTTGTCTGCATGTGTCTATGTGAGTCGATGACATATGTGATTGTCGCATGTGTGTCGAGTTCTGTACTTGGAGCCCTTACTATGTTTTGTGTCGTGAGCAATGCAAGTCAAAAAAAAATTATCTTGATATTTTTACGGTTGTATTTGGGTGTGTAAAATGTGGGCACTACAGTCTTAGTATGTGACTATATAATTGTATCATATTTTTAGCATTATGTATTCTTTTGATGGTTATGTTGTTTTTTTGTCATAATTAGGTGGGTGCAAGTGTTAATGCTTGCTCCCTAAATTACACCAATTAGCATAAACCATTATGATGACCCCAATAGTGCATGTTGCCTCTTACATCAACTACATAAATTGTTATTTTCTTAAACCATAATTTTGTATTGTTCATATCATATTATAAGTATTGATATTGTATATTCTCTTGCTTGTTGGGAGTATTAATTTATGCCACCCCGTAAATGACAAAAAATTTGTATATATATATATATATATATATATATACTTGTTTAAAATTTTGTTTAATAAATTCTTAACTAAAAAGTTCTAATAATATAATTTTTGTGAGAGTGGCGTCTACCATTTAATATTGCCTAAGAAATAGAGTAGTCAATTTTGGTGCAAAAGATTATTATGGGCATTTCTTAGTTCAACCTCGTTTTTAATGTAATTATGACGTTTGACTTCTTGTAGTAGCAAGCCCTTCCAAATATACTCTTAACAAATTAACTATAGTTTCTACCCTAAATCTGTGGGCTACGATCTTAAAAAGGCATTCAGTTTTGAATTTGAGAGACAAGTGCGGATGAAAATCGATAGACTGAAAAGTACATACGGTAAACATGGCAACACTTTGCATTGAGAGGATATGTGGTCTTATTGTAGAAGTGGAGAACGGAGAAGATTGGTTTGTAGGAGGGATTATGTTATTTCAACTGCTTCTTTATTCGGATCAGCGTAACTCTCACGCAGGTGTGTTAGTAGTTGATAATATGACAAATATTTCAACAAAAGTCAATGCAACACACTGATCGGGCAATTGGTTACTATGTAGGAGGTCACAAGTTTAACCACTACTTTATACCAACCAGCGTAACGCATGAGAATTAGGCTCCTCCGTCGTCCATCATCCATATATGTCATTTTATTATCATAATTAAAATACAAAATTTTGGTGGATCCGGACAAAACAAGGAAGTGTGGGTGCTTGCCTGAAGAGCGAGAGGAATAAAATTCAGTCCGTCTTGAAAGGAGCTCTCGATGGCTGCTCCTCGGCAGACAAGGTGTCATAATCCTATTCACAGAAGTAGTTGCAATAGGCCTTCTCATTGTCACCCATTGAGGATGAAGAGGGTCAATCTTAGATAACACATTGGTTGGTAAGTTATCTAGAATTGACATGGTTAGTGGGTGGGAGAATAGAAAATGGAGGCCCAATGTCCAGCTAGATGTTACGGTGACGTTCAATGGGTTTTTCTTTCTTTCTTTCTCTATAAGAAAGACTTTCTACGGGTGGCCCTTAGTTCCTATGAAAAGTTATGCTTTCTTTGTCAAAGTGGATACCTGGGAAGAAAAAGTGTAAAAATAAGTAGCACGCCGAAACCCAGTCAGCAGAAGGAGATAAACGAAACTCGGATAAAGGGGAAGGAGGATGAAGAAAAAGGTGGTGGATGAAATGTAGTTCTCCTCCATAGAATCAAAGGTAACTAGGAGAACAAAATTGAAAAGACCAGACTGATTTAGAATGACCTTTGGCTGACTTTTAGGGGTAGGCTTGTCAACTGCTTTTTTCCCAGTCATAAAGGGGAATCGAGCTATCTTCTTTTCTTTCTTGTTTGAACTATGTTTATTGGGCTTAAGGCCGAGCTAGAAACCTAGGCCGCGGCAGCGACCATGGCGGAAGGAGGCGGAGGAGGAGGATTGTTTGGCTTATCTCCCCTGCGAAAGCCAGGGTGAGTCGTATCGGGGATGGTCTTCCATCTAGTTTCCTTCTGCTACTGTTGTTGTTGTTGTTGATTAGAATTATCAAACTGCCGAGAAGGAGAAATGACAAGAGATAACTATAGGAATATTTTTTGGGCTTCTTACATATATATTTCCGTTTGTGTTGTAAGAGGGAGGGTGAACCTCTTTAAAAAACCCTTTATTCACCATCTAATAAAAGTATAATGATGATAGCTTTTTTATTTGATCTGAACGGTGTATGGGATGGATGTTGATTAAAATTGGGTATGCAAACCTTTGATAAATTTAGTGGAAATTAGATTTGAATTTATTAATGGGTATTTGAGTGAAATGAAGGTTTTTGTTTTGCAAGAATTTTTTATTCTTTATGGATGTCTATCTCTACACTAACTCTTGTTGGAAAAAATATTGTTATTTTATACAATAGTTTATATTTTACCTTAATATAAAATAAAATAAATAGATTTTTTGTATAAGCATATGGGCATATACAAATGTAATTTATGTGACCTTGAATGTGAATCCCTTCATTTCGACCATTATTTATTTCATACCTGTAAATATGTGGAAAAAAATTATTTGAGTTGGTATTAATAACTAATTCTCATTGCATTGTGTGTTAAAAAAGCATAGGAATAGTTATTTTCTCTTAGTTACTACATCTATTTTAGTCTGGCCTTAATCAATTTCTCATTGTTATTTTATTTGGAGTTGTATTCTATGTAATTGTTTATACTAAGAATGCATAGCTATAATGTCCCATTGTAAACAAGTATTGGTGGTTTTTTTTTCTCTAGTGTGATATCTAATATATCTTACATCAATGAAATAAGGCTATCTCATAGTTAAATCTATTATTAAGATTATTATTTGCACTTGTACCAATTATTACAAAGACATTCCAATAGGTTGCGTTAATAAAGAAAAATTATTTTTATTTTATCTGTGTTACGTTTTTTCCTTTATAATTTAAGAATCCTATAGATTTTTTTTTATATTTTGAATATATGGAGGGGTTGGAGCCTTTTCACACAATTCATTCGTTGAGATACATTAATATCATTTGTGACCAAATAGAAATATATTTAAATAAAATTATTAATCAATATAATTTACAAAAAATATAAAATAAATATTTATGATCACAAATTAAATCCAGATCCACCAAATAGATTACAATGTTGAGAGGTTCCATCCAAATTCAACTCAAAAGATGCTTGATCAAAGAAAAATTAGATTGATTTAAAAAAAAAGGTTTGAAAAATTAAATTGATGTGAACCATATCAAACTAAAATTGTTGTAAACCATTACAACCCAAAATTGATAAAGTCGTATAGATATTGAAAAAACTTCGATATTCTTTAAAGAAGCATAATAAAGTGCAATTTTTATTAAAAAAATATCAATGTGTAATAAATATAAATATTGAATTAATTCCAATATTTTTCGTGAAAAGGATGTGTCCATATATACAATGCTCCAAACAACTATATTAATATATTTTATATATTTAAAATAAATTCTAACATATACTATAAAATACATATAGCCTAATATTGGAAATGAAATGAAGTGACATATATTAGAATTTTGTGATATGTTCCAGAGGATCGTCATCTCAATTCCACTTGGGGTTGGGTTTAGTATAGTGTTGAATATAATACTATTCATTTGATCACTATTGAAAATTTAAAGTATGCTATGAGCCACATATTCTATAGTGACAAAAAAGCATAACTTCTAATAAGGAAAAAACAATGTCATCGGATTCTTGCATCTTAGGCCATACAAAATTTGTACAATATTTTCTTCCATTTCACTTTTCAAAAATATCCTTAAAATTCAAAATAAGGATCTCTTCATTTGATGGCTATGAATATAGATAGAAACATTGAGAAGTTTAAAACACCAAAATGTATCATTTAGTTAATAAAGGAGGCTGGTGATTTTACATGAAACTACTAATTTTTTAATGTATTTTTTTAACTTTTTAGTTCTCATTAAAAGAAAATAAGCATTCCAACATAAAATATTCAATAAATTATGAATGAAAAATATCAATTTAATTCATTTGTTCAAATATAGGTCACCTTCACTTATCACAATCGAAAAAATTGAAGGGCTTACATTGGAAATAAGATAGTCCAAACAATAATGCATAGTAAGATGAAAATAACAAAGAATAATTTCATATGTCAAATCATATCTAATAAATTTTATGTGGTATATTGGGTGCTAAAGTTTGTAAACAAATAATTAGAGAAGGATCGGTCTCCAAAAAAAGAAACAAAACTCGAACTTTCTATTTTTGGTCCTTGAAATTTTTGAAAGAAAAATGATATAAAATAAAATCTAAGTATGCACCCATCTATAGTTTTTCCATGACCAATCCACACCAGTCAGAGTAAACAAAACGAGTGTGCATGGTCATTGGGAGAAATATAAATATTCATTTAAAATACTTATTAGCATGTTGCTCTATACAAAGTTATTATATTAGAAATTACAAATGAGAAATGGAAATAAACTATTATAATTGTATTTATTAATAAACATCTAATATTGATACTATTGGGCTGATGTTCAGACATGTGATTTTGATACATTGATCAATAGATGATATATTTTACTGGTATTTAAATTATTGACACTATGAGGTTTTGTTTTATTATGATGCACTAGATAGTGATGTTAGACAGTTAGATGCGTGTTGATTTTCAGGATGTGAATTTTACACTGACATGTTATGTTTTTGAGATGTTGGAATATAATTTTTAAATGTTGAATGATATATATATATATATATATATATATATGATTTCTTGATGTTGTTAATACAGACGAAAGGACAAAGAGGTATTTGTTGTGTGCAAGAATTTTATCACAAACATCGAAGGGGATAGGGGTCCCCACCATGGAAGGATGTCGAGCATTGAGCAATGAGGCCAAAATTGACAACTTGTGTAATGTTGTTTAGTGTGTGTTTTGCATACATCTTCTTTGGAAGTCTCTCATGGGGGTGATTTCACATATGTGGCCATAGGGTGAATTGTGTCCCTTTCTTTAATTTTTTTATGTGTTTATTTATGTTTTGTGTATTTAAATTTGGAAAATTCCTCACTTTATTAGCATGTGTAATTGCGTGTTTATTAGACTTAATCCTTCTTAATTTTGCTAACTGAATTAGAGATGTGAATAATAGATGAGATCTTGTAGTCCTTGTGTAAGTAGAATTTATGTTTATTTGGGGAGTGTTTTACTTGACTCCAAGTTCAAAATTCGAATTTTTACTTGGGTGGCATGTTTGGAGACTTGTGGGACAAGACAAACTTGTCCTGTGCCTCTTAATTTGACCCAAAAACCTTACCTATGGGTTGAGAAGCTTAATTTTGACTTCTTTGTCCATTTTTGAGTGTAGGAGAAGGAAAATAATTGCACTTTCTTTCTAATCCAATTTATTTTTGTTCCTTGAAAGCATGGTGTGCAATTTTTGAGCCATGTGGGTTGTCATAGTCCTTGCTTGTGCATTGAATTTTTTTGGTCTTGGTGTATTTGGCTTGAGTGTGAGGATGGGGGATGATGAAGTGGCATCCTACATGGAACCACCTCATCATCCTCACTTCCCAATTCTATTTATTTGTGATTTTTGGTTGGAATGGGGGTTACTTGCTCTATTTTCTTCTTCTACACTTTAGATTTTGGAGCTTTTGGAGAGCTTGGAAATTGCATGGCTTGGATTTGAAAAGGCTTGTGAAGGTTTTCTTGGATCTTTATGGAGAGTTAGGTTTTCCACATTTTTATTATTATGTTATTTTGTTTTTTGTAAGCAATGTTGTGCATGTTAAAATTATTTTGTCTTATGATGGTGTTTGTGCGGGTTGGTTGAGTAGTTGTCCTTAGTTGGGTGTGTGAGAAGGGTGTATGGGGCCATTGGGGAGGGAAAAGGGAGTTTATGTGAGGGATGAAAAATGGTGGGAGTGTGAATGTGAGTCTTACCTATGGGCAGAGAAAAGGGATTTATGCATTCATTGCTTGTTGCAAGGAGAGATAAGGATTTGTGTGACTTTGTTATGCACTTGGAGGCTTAGGGTAAGACTCACACTTCATTGGGGAGGCATAAAGAGGTGGTCTCCCATAACCATTTCTCTACTTGGTTTGATCATCAAACATTTGTTTGATGTGTATGTGAAAACTTGTTGGTTATGTGATCTTGGTGGAGTTGCTTGTCTTGTATGTGTTTTTTTTTAGAAGCCTCTTTGTGATGGTTGGAAATATTTCTCAATGCCCTTCATGGTTCCTTGATTGGGGCTCGGAGGCCATTAAGGGAATATATTCTTCCCTTAATGGATTTAAGGTTGGGTGGAAAGCATTTCCTATTATCCCTTCCTCATTTTTTGATTCCCTTGTGAAGTTGAAGAAGGCCAAAGTTTGAGCTACCTTTGTGGAGAAGACATACTCTTGAAGACTTGAGAGTTGGTTGTGAATAGCCTTGTTGTGATATATTTTCAAATCCATATTCCCACTTTGAGTGGATACCTTCTAAGATTATAAATTTGTGAGAAAATTGCTGTATTCTTTGGAAATCCTCCTACCTTGTAAACTCCTTTAAGAGTGGGTGGATTTGAACATTAAGAAATCTCATAGTGGTAGTGTTTTGGAAGAAATTATCAGATTTAAAATAAACAACACAAACAACACAAATTTTGTGTGTTTTTAAGGAAGGACTGATTGGTATAAGCACATCGTTAGGGTGGTATAACATATTGCAGGTTTTAAAGGGGGGAGGGTCAGCTTTTACGGTGTAGGACTTCCCCTCGTACTCAAATTTTATGCATCTATGTAATGTTGAGGGAACGCATCCCATGGCTCGGATCCAAGGACGACCCAGCAATATATTATATTGGAACTCTCCCTCCAAGACATAGAAGAGTTCGGGTAAAGTACGTGGTCCTACCCGAATTTTGAGGATCACGGTGCCTAAGGTAGAAGTAATAGCATCATTGAATGACCGCAACATGATGGGGTTGGCACACATGCAAATAGAAGGGATATTCATTTGTTGGAAGGCTTTGAAGAGATGATGTTTAGGCTAGCACCCCCGTCAATCATAACATGACGTACCCGAATGTCCCAGATGTAAGCTGAGATGAAAAGAGCAGGGTCAGGATCTTCTGTACCGAAGTCAACAATTTCATCTTCGGAGAAACTGATTGCAGCAGCTTGTTGTACAGAGACAGAAGTGGTTGGGGCAGTGGGTTGTTTGGTGAGAGAAGCAACGTGATTAGGTGTTATAATGGAGGCGACAGGCAGGGTTTCATTAGGTAAAACCTCTATCCCTTGAAGGATCTCAACGAGAGCTTGTCGATGAGATTCAGAAGTCTGAATGAGATCATACAGTGTCATTTTTACGAGCGATTGGTGAAGCTATTTAATCATATTTCGGTGGGCAATGCCATTAGAGACGGGATAGGCGGGTCCGCGAATGACCACTTTAGGTGGTGGTGCAAATCGGGATGTTTGACGGAGAAAGAGATGCCGCAGGTGGTGTTTTTTTCTTTTGCTTTCCCATTGTTTTTCTGCCCTCGAGTAGCGACACTAATCATATTAATCTCGTAGACCTGAGATGAGGAAGATGGTTGGGATAACTTATGGTCTTCAAGAGGTGGGGTTGTAATAATGATAGATCTTGGTGAGGCGGGGACAGATGGTATAGGAGAGGGAATGGAAACTAAAGGTCTCTCCCCTTCATAAGTTGTCTTTCTTAATCTTTCTATCCGGGAGAGGTGACTGACGAAGGATGGTTTTTAGAACTTTGCACCCCTCCACATCATGCCCTGGTGTGCGGTGATAAGCGCAGATTTTAGACTCATCGTAACCCATAGGTCGGGGTTTAGACGGGTCATAAGGTCTAAGTGGAGGTAGGGAAATGGTTGTTGCATTCTCCACCAACATAGCAAGGATTTTGGCGTAAGATCCTTTGAGTGGGTCAAAATCGGAAGAGGATGAGGGTATTGGTTGTGCGGATTTTGGTAATGTTTGGGCGTGGTTGGTTCGCACGGGTGGTGGTTTAGCCGAGGGGTGTTGATACGTGGTTTTCACTAAACGTGATTTCTTTGGCGCAGAAGCTATGTTGGATGATGAGGCTGTAGATGATGTGGTATCAGAAAACAACCACACAGGGAAATAGGAGTCACCGAAAACAAATCTTTTGATGATGGAATTTGTTTAGGGTTGATAGGTGGATAGGATACGCGGAGTGACGGTGTTGCTATACCCTGGAATTTCTGTATAGGTGCAGAAGGCGTAGGTTGTTTTGAAGAAAACGCAGGAGGTATGATATATTGATGTAAGGTAGAGGGATGGGGTCCCAATATGGAAGGTAGGTATGACGATGATGGTTTTGATTGTGATAGGGGCACGGATTGAGTTTGTCTCCTAGGTGGCGGGGTGGATTTATTTTTGGATAGATCGAGTCGCTTAGGCGGGGTGCGTTAGACTGCGCATTGGTGAGGTCCCAAGCGTAGGGGAAGATCTGGTTAAGTTGATAGAAGTGGACAGGGCATTTGGTAGAGGTGAGGGGGGTGAAGGTGAGAACAGGGGCATTTTAAGCTTCTGTAAACACTTCGGGTATATAGTGGAGACATCAGGATCAGTCATTTGCATTTGAGTAGAAAAAGGGGTACTCAAACGTTCCCATAGGGCCTGTCTATCTTCTGTGGAATGACAGTCTCCAGGTGTGATTTGTAATTTTGTACAGAAGAAAGGTGGGTTGTAATTCCAGTCCACTGCGGGTGTGACACAGGAGGTAGATGAGGCACTGTATCAATAGATGTTAAGAGGTCAACCGGTCGTTGAAAAGATTTAGGCGATGAAGGACTAATAGGTAAGAGGGCGTGTTTGAGGGGGTCCGTCATGTTTAAAGAATGTGGTGATGTCAGTGTAAGAGATTTCTCATCTAAGGATGTCAAAAGGAGTGGCGAGCGTGGCCTTCCTCTTGTGCAGCAAGAGCGGTAGAAGGGGACGTTTGGGAAATAGATAAATTAGATAACATCTGCTCACAGTCTCGTAGGGATGTGGTGTAAGAAGACTCGTCGATGAGAAGAGAAGTCCGGGCAGTTAACTCTTTATGGGTAAAGGAATGATTTCACTTTGGCTTGATGGTGGTGAAGGAGGTTCAGACTCCTGTGTTGGTGGAAAGGCTTGATTCAAAATTTTTTCAATAGAGGCTTTTGGCTGAGAATCGAAGACTGCATGGATCTCATGAACACTCTCCTCGGCTAAGATATCTTGGTTTACGTTACTGTTGGACGAGTGATTCAGGAATGGCTTGTTGAAAATTTTCAGATTTCGGTTAGCAGGGGCGTTAGGATTATCGAGGGTTATATCCCCCACATCAACCATTTCTTGCACTATGTTTTTCAACATCTTGCAGTTTTCATGACTATGTCCTTTTACGCGGTGAAGTTAAAGTTACAAAAGTCATTTTCTTTGTACCAGGAAGGTATTGCGTGGGTGGAGTCAAACCCAGAGTGAGGTTTAACAGGGGGCATGGTGATAGCCCCAGCTTTGAGCAATTTCTCCAGGATGACGCCATAAGTTTCTCCCAAGGGAGTGTAATTGATGGGCTCGGCTTTGTACTTATAGGTGGTTTTCGGCGGAGTATTGGATGGTGTTTGAGATTTGACCATTACCGCGTGGACAGCTCCTTTTGATTTAGAAGAAGTGGACGCGTGAGGAGTGGTGGTGTTTGGCTTGTTGGTAGAATCAGGAGTTCGGAAATTGGGGTTTTTTTTTACGCAACCGCAATTTCTCTTCTTCTAAGGCTCGAATTTCTAGTTTCCGAGCCATGGTAAAGGCCTCATCGAATGTGCGGAAAGTTTGAATTTGGAGGGTAGGGGAGATGTGCTTAGCGCAGGCCCGCGTAAATAGTTCGATAAGTTCAGTTTGAGGCAAGGCATACGTAAGTTGGTTGATAAGGCCCCTGCCATCGTCCAACGAAATCTGCGATAGATTCGTCTTCAAATTGTCGGATGGCATAGAGGTCGGTGATAGATACTTTCTTGGCAATGTTAATGGAGAAATGATCCAAGAAAGACTGGGCTAGTTGGTTAAAAGAGAAGATTGAGTGCTGGGTTAAAGCACTATACCACTCCAAGGCGGGGTCCTGATAAGGACATGGGAAAGGTGCGGAGTAACAAGGCATCATCATGGGCAATCAAATAACAAGCATGTCTAAATGATCGCAAGTGTTGTTGAGGATCCTCTTTACTGTTAAAACGAGTAAATTTTGGCAACTCCCATTGAGGAGGATATGAATGAAGGGGGACAGAAGGGTGAATGGGCTCCTGACAAACTTGCTCGTATGTCAGGGCACTACGACTTCCTGAAACAGAAGCCTCCAGGTTTTGCATTTTGTCCATCATTTGTTTGATGAAATCTATGGTTGGATGAGATGATGGTGCGGTTGTGGTAAACGGAGGCAAGTTGGACCAAGGACTTCCGCTAGACAATGGTGGGGCTAAGTGTTGATAAGGTATGGAGGATGAGTATGTTGGAGCAAAAGAATAGGGATGTCCCATATAAGGTGTTGAGGTTTACTGGATACGTGTATGGGAATGAAAAGGTAGGCGGAGCTTGAGAAGGAAAGCTCGTGTGAATAGGGTGGCAGAGAGTAAGTCATGAATGGAGTGGTCTGAAAGAGAGATGAGATAGGGGCAGTTGGTGGTAACGATACGTGGGGTCCAAGATTAACCAAAGGAAGCTAATCGGGGTCGTATGAACCTCTGAAGCCATCGGATTGGGAGACGGGGCTAGAGATGCAGGAAGTAAGGCAGTGTGTTATCAGGAGGAGTGGGAGCTAAATGAGCAGCTATACTAATAGGCATGCTAATAAGGAGCTGACCATCAGGCGTACGGTCAGGGGCATGAGACAAATAGTATTGTACAGCGTTGGGATTAGCATCCAGAAATTTGGCAAAGTCCTTGTCTCCTACAGGAATTTGGGGGATCTCACTGGTGTCCGTAGGGTTCCCTATAGAATGTGAAGGGGGTGATTCAGGTAAAGACACAGAGCAGGCATGTGAAACCATGGCGGCGGCTTGCTTCCGAGTGATGACAACCATGGACAAGAACACACAGGAAAGTTTCAATCTATCAAGAACGAAAAACAACCTTAGAATGATGAATTTGGCAAGTTGCTGGTTTGTAAGGGGCTGATGGAGATAGTAACCGATATCGGTTTACTAACCGGTGTCGGTCACAGAGAAAATGACGTCGGTCCCTTAACCGATGCCGGTGTCAAAAGTCTAGGATAAGAAGATATAAAAGGCTACTAATTTGATTTTTAGCAACGTTGAGTATATTTATCAACTTATTGATCACAGAAGACAAAGTATGACAGAGAAAACAGAATTTGAAAACAAGCAAGATGCACACGCAAATCCAGAGACTAATCCTAGGGTTAAGTTTAGTTATCGTGGGCTTATGCCTTTAGACGTAAGATGATGTCAGAATCCTAAACAACAAGACCTAGGGGAAATGTCAAGTTTGTTTTGGCTTATAAGGTTACCTCAATCAGGCGGAGGAATACCGCGCGGAAAAGGGGGGATGTTTGAGCTGTTGTGTTAATGGTGAAGTGATTCGGTATGTGTTGTGCAGTGAAACTAGGGTTAATTTCCTGTCAATACCGTGCATATCACCCCCACGTGTACGACCTGTTACTTAATCTATGTTCACTAGAATTAAAGAACAACAAGCAGGAATGCAATGCATGTGTTTTTTAAACCCAAATCGAAAATTATGTTCGATGAAGCAAGAGAGATGACTTTCACTAATGCGAAACTAGGAAAGCAAGACAAATTCTTTACGAAATATATATAACAAAAGTAGCAACAGCAAATATGCTTCCTAAAATGTTAATAAGCAAGAGAAAGAAACCCAAAGTGGGTCCCACCGGGCGTGCCAAAATTTTTCGCTCGGAATGTTTCGTTCCTTGGAATAGAGTTGCTTCTATCCTTTCATTCCTTTTAGAAACAGATGAGGTTAGAGTTAGGAGGAATACCTGTTGAATGTCGAGATGGTGTGCGCGTACCGTAGAGAAAGATCAGGTTGACTGCGGAGAACTCCTTTTTGTCTTGGAAGGACTACCTGCAAATAAGAACACAAGACCACAAGATTTTGATTAAACAATAAATGAGGAAACTGCCTTGGGCCCAGGAAATATAAAACTTCCTTTCGAAGGTGGTCAGTTCCCCTACTAATATGAATTAACACAAAAGACTGCAAAATATCAATTAAATTGTTTCGTTGAACTGGGTAGGGGAAAGCCTGGTTTTCTGGTTTTGATCAGAGGAACCAATGCCGGTTACTGATAACCGATGCCGGTACCGGTGGGTTCTAGGATCTTCTGGGGCGGTATACCGGTTGGTAGCTATGGTGTTTTTTGTAAGGCTGGTTTATGGATGATATTAGGAAACGGGATGATTAGAAGCAAAAAGGAATAACATTTAGTTGCAATGACATGTTGGGTAGTAGATTCAGAGACGGATTTAGGAGGACTGAAATTCATAGAGCATAAGAAATGTTATAACAGAGGACATGCAAGATGTGACTTACTGGTTTTGACAAAGATGCAAGTTGATCTCCTTGGTTGTAAACACTTCTAGTATTTCCACTCGTCTCTGCTCGGTCAAGTGAAGATCTGGACTCTGTTCCTCGCTCGCAATGCTCTCTATTGATCCAGAAATCCTTCGACTGATCCCGAAAATAAATTTTTTCTGTCCGTTGTTTTGGTTTGGGGAGCCCATTTACAGGGAACCGATGGCGGTTGCGTAACCGACGGCGGTCGAGTAGGAACCGGCATCGGTAAGGAAAAAGTAGGCTATTTTTAGTAAAAATAGCCCACCTTCCCTGCTTTTCTCCCGAGAGATCAGTTGCGGGCTTGGTCAAGTGGCTAGAAGGTCAGCTTTGGGTGCGAGTAAGGAGGCATTAGTTATGGATGTGAGTCTAGACCAAGTCATGGGTCTTAATTAGGTTAGTTTAGGGTTAGGGCTAGGTCATGATGAGGTGGCAAAGTGAGGTGGCGGGTAAGGTGATGTGGATTTATCAATTGTAAGGTAATTAATAAATAATTGTGTAAGGTTTAGGTAATGAGGTTAGGTTGCGAAATGGAATGTGGGTCACAAGGGGTCGTAAGACACGAATTTGGTGTCTACAGATATATAAATAAAAAATGGGAGTCCATAAGTTATTGGACTTTATTAACTATGGTAGCGAAATAACTATTCCGTGATCGAAGGATGTTCTTGGGAAAAAAAAAAAGATATTTTAATCTATGTCTTCCTTAATCCCAAGATTTCATCCTGACATCACGTTTGGTTTAACCTGTGTAATAAGGTTAAATTCTAAACTTTGAATAAGCGTTTTGAGAAGCCTAATCTTAACATAAGAATGAGAGAGAGTAATAATTTGTGTATAAAATTTGAAATATGGAAAATACTTATGTAAGTTTTGAAGATCTGTCATAAGGGTAAAGAGAAAAAATTAAATGGTTGAACAATAAGTGAATTGTGAAACAAATTTTCAGAACATGTAGTTGGAAAAAAGGAGAAAATCATGCTTACCTAATAAGGATCTTGGAAAGTTAGCTGTAACTAAAATACATTTAAAGTAATGATATGTCGTGGGTTCGTCATTCCTAAAGTCATGTTTCTTGTGGTTGGGTTTTTGCTAGTATTCATTCATTGGGAAAAAAATGTGATATCGACATGCCAATGTTGTCTGCATGTGTCTATGTGAGTCGATGACATATGTGATTGTCGCATGTGTGTCGAGTTCTGTACTTGGAGCCCTTACTATGTTTTGTGTCGTGAGCAATGCAAGTCAAAAAAAAATTATCTTGATATTTTTACGGTTGTATTTGGGTGTGTAAAATGTGGGCACTACAGTCTTAGTATGTGACTATATAATTGTATCATATTTTTAGCATTATGTATTCTTTTGATGGTTATGTTGTTTTTTTGTCATAATTAGGTGGGTGCAAGTGTTAATGCTTGCTCCCTAAATTACACCAATTAGCATAAACCATTATGATGACCCCAATAGTGCATGTTGCCTCTTACATCAACTACATAAATTGTTATTTTCTTAAACCATAATTTTGTATTGTTCATATCATATTATAAGTATTGATATTGTATATTCTCTTGCTTGTTGGGAGTATTAATTTATGCCACCCCCCGTAAATGACAAAAAATTTGTATATATATATATATATATATATATATACTTGTTTAAAATTTGTTTAATAAATTCTTAACTAAAAAGTTCTAATAATATAATTTTTGTGAGAGTGGGCGTCTACCATTTAATATTGCCTAAGAAATAGAGTAGTCAATTTTGGTGCAAAAGATTATTATGGGCATTTCTTAGTTCAACCTCGTTTTTAATGTAATTATGACGTTGACTTCTTGTAGTAGCAAGCCCTTCCAAATATACTCTTAACAAATTAACTATAGTTTCTACCCTAAATCTGTGGGCTACGATCTTAAAAAGGCATTCAGTTTTGAATTTGAGAGACAAGTGCGGATGAAAATCGATAGACTGAAAAGTACATACGGTAAACATGGCAACACTTTGCATTGAGAGGATATGTGGTCTTATTGTAGAAGTGGAGAACGGAGAAGATTGGTTTGTAGGAGGGATTATGTTATTTCAACTGCTTCTTTATTCGGATCAGCGTAACTCTCACGCAGGTGTGTTAGTAGTTGATAATATGACAAATATTTCAACAAAAGTCAATGCAACACACTGATCGGGCAATTGGTTACTATGTAGGAGGTCACAAGTTTAACCACTACTTTATACCAACCAGCGTAACGCATGAGAATTAGGCTCCTCCGTCGTCCATCATCCATATATGTCATTTTATTATCATAATTAAAATACAAAATTTTGGTGGATCCGGACAAAACAAGGAAGTGTGGGTGCTTGCCTGAAGAGCGAGAGGAATAAAATTCAGTCCGTCTTGAAAGGAGCTCTCGATGGCTGCTCCTCGGCAGACAAGGTGTCATAATCCTATTCACAGAAGTAGTTGCAATAGGCCTTCTCATTGTCACCCATTGAGGATGAAGAGGGTCAATCTTAGATAACACATTGGTTGGTAAGTTATCTAGAATTGACATGGTTAGTGGGTGGGAGAATAGAAAATGGAGGAGGCCCAATGTCCAGCTAGATGTTACGGTGACGTTCAATGGGTTTTTCTTTCTTTCTTTCTCTATAAGAAAGACTTTCTACGGGTGGCCCTTAGTTCCTATGAAAAGTTATGCTTTCTTTGTCAAAGTGGATACCTGGGAAGAAAAAGTGTAAAAAAGTAGTAGCACGCCGAAACCCAGTCAGCAGAAGGAGATAAACGAAACTCGGATAAAGGGGGAAGGAGGGATGAAGAAAAAGGTGGTGGATGAAATGTAGTTCTCCTCCATAGAATCAAAGGTAACTAGGAGAACAAAATTGAAAAGACCAGACTGATTTAGAATGACCTTTGGCTGACTTTTAGGGGTAGGCTTGTCAACTGCTTTTTTTCCCAGTCATAAAGGGGAATCGAGCTATCTTCTTTTCTTTCTTGTTTGAACTATGTTTATTGGGCTTAAGGCCGAGCTAGAAACCTAGGCCGCGGCAGCGACCATGGCGGAAGGAGGCGGAGGAGGAGGATTGTTTGGCTTATCTCCCCTGCGAAAGCCAGGGTGAGTCGTATCGGGGATGGTCTTCCATCTAGTTTCCTTCTGCTACTGTTGTTGTTGTTGTTGATTAGAATTATCAAACTGCCGAGAAGGAGAAATGACAAGAGATAACTATAGGAATATTTTTTGGGCTTCTTACATATATATTTCCGTTTGTGTTGTAAGAGGGAGGGTGAACCTCTTTAAAAAACCCTTTATTCACCATCTAATAAAAGTATAATGATGATAGCTTTTTTATTTGATCTGAACGGTGTATGGGATGGATGTTGATTAAAATTGGGTATGCAAACCTTTGATAAATTTAGTGGAAATTAGATTTGAATTTATTAATGGGTATTTGAGTGAAATGAAGGTTTTTGTTTTGCAAGAATTTTTTATTCTTTATGGATGTCTATCTCTACACTAACTCTTGTTGGAAAAAAATATTGTTATTTTATACAATAGTTTATATTTTACCTTAATATAAAATAAAATAAATAGATTTTTTGTATAAGCATATGGGCATATACAAATGTAATTTATGTGACCTTGAATGTGAATCCCTTCATTTCGACCATTATTTATTTCATACCTGTAAATATGTGGAAAAAAATTATTTGAGTTGGTATTAATAACTAATTCTCATTGCAGAATTGTGTGTTAAAAAAAGCATAGGAATAGTTATTTTCTCTTAGTTACTACATCTATTTAGTCTGGCCTTAATCAATTTCTCATTGTTATTTTATTTGGAGTTGTATTCTATGTAATTGTTTATACTAAGAATGCATAGCTATAATGTCCCATTGTAAACAAGTATTGGTGGTTTTTTTTTCTCTAGTGTGATATCTAATATATCTTACATCAATGAAATAAGGCTATCTCATAGTTAAATCTATTATTAAGATTATTATTTGCACTTGTACCAATTATTACAAAGACATTCCAATAGGTTGCGTTAATAAAGAAAAATTATTTTTATTTTATCTGTGTTACGTTTTTTCCTTTATAATTTAAGAATCCTATAGATTTTTTTTTTTATATTTTGAATATATGGAGGGGTTGGAGCCTTTTCACACAATTCATTCGTTGAGATACATTAATATCATTTGTGACCAAATAGAAATATATTTAAATAAAATTATTAATCAATATAATTTACAAAAAATATAAAATAAATATTTATGATCACAAATTAAATCCAGATCCACCAAATAGATTACAATGTTGAGAGGTTCCATCCAAATTCAACTCAAAAGATGCTTGATCAAAGAAAAATTAGATTGATTTAAAAAAAAGGTTTGAAAAATTAAATTGATGTGAACCATATCAAACTAAAATTGTTGTAAACCATTACAACCCAAAATTGATAAAGTCGTATAGATATTGAAAAAACTTCGATATTCTTTAAAGAAGCATAATAAAGTGCAATTTTTATTAAAAAAATATCAATGTGTAATAAATATAAATATTGAATTAATTCCAATATTTTTCGTGAAAAGGATGTGTCCATATATACAATGCTCCAAACAACTATATTAATATATTTTATATATTTAAAATAAATTCTAACATATACTATAAAATACATATAGCCTAATATTGGAAATGAAATGAAGTGACATATATTAGAATTTTGTGATATGTTCCAGAGGATCTCGTATCTCAATTCCACTTGGGTGGGGTTAGTTATAGTGTTGATAAATAACTATTCATTTGATCACTATTGAAAATTTAAAGTATGCTATGAGCCACATATTCTATAGTGACAAAAAAGCATAACTTTCTAATAAGGAAAAAACAATGTCATCGGATTCTTGCATCTTAGGCCATACAAAATTTGTACAATATTTTCTTCCATTTCACTTTTCACAAATATCCTTAACATTCAAAATAAGGATCTCTTCATTTGATGGCTATGAATATAGATAGAAACATTGAGAAGTTTAAAACACCAAAATGTTATCATTTAGTTAATAAAGGAGGCTGGTGATTTTACATGAAACTACTAATTTTTAATGTATTTTTTTAACTTTTTAGTTCTCATTAAAAGAAAATAGCATTCCAACATAAATATTCAATAAATTATGAATGAAAAATATCAATTTAATTCATTTGTTCAAATATAGGTCACCTTCACTTATCACAATCGAAAAAAATTGAAGGGCTTACATTGGAAATAGATAGTTCCAAACAATAATGCATAGTAAGATGAAAATAACAAAGAATAATTTCATATGTCAAATCATATCTAATAAATTTTATGTGGTATATTGGGTGCTAAAGTTTGTAAACAAATAATTAGAGAAGGATCGGTCTCCAAAAAAAGAAACAAAACTCGAACTTTCTATTTTTGGTCCTTGAAATTTTTGAAAGAAAATGATATAAATAAAATCTAAGTATGCACCCATCTATAGTTTTTCCATGACCAATCCACACCAGTCAGAGTAAACAAAACGAGTGTGCATGGTCATTGGGAGAAATATAAATATTCATTTAAAATACTTATTAGCATGTTGCTCTATACAAAGTTATTATATTAGAAATTACAAATGAGAAATGGAAATAAACTATTATAATTGTATTTATTAATAAACATCTAATATTGATACTATTGGGCTGATGTTCAGACATGTGATTTTGATACATTGATCAATAGATGATATATTTACTGGTATTTAAATTATTGACACTATGAGGTTTTGTTTTATTATGATGCACTAGATAGTGATGTTAGACAGTTAGATGCGTGTTGATTTTCAGGATGTGAATTTTACACTGACATGTTATGTTTTTGAGATGTTGGAATATAATTTTTAAATGTTGAATGATATATATATATATATATATATATATATGATTTCTTGATGTTGTTAATACAGACGAAAGGACAAAGAGGTATTTGTTGTGTGCAAGAATTTTATCACAAACATCGAAGGGGATAGGGGTCCCACCATGGAAGGATGTCGAGCATTGAGCAATGAGGCCAAAATTGACAACTTGTGTAATGTTGTTTAGTGTGTGTTTTGCATACATCTTCTTTGGAAGTCTCTCATGGGGGGTGATTTCACATATGTGGCCATAGGGTGAATTGTGTCCCTTTCTTTAATTTTTTTATGTGTTTATTTATGTTTTGTGTATTTAAATTTGGAAAATTCCTCACTTTATTAGCATGTGTAATTGCGTGTTTATTAGACTTAATCCTTCTTAATTTTGCTAACTGAATTAGAGATGTGAATAATAGATGAGATCTTGTAGTCCTTGTGTAAGTAGAATTTATGTTTATTTGGGAGTGTTTTACTTGACTCCAAGTTCAAAATTCGAATTTTTACTTGGGTGGCATGTTTGGAGACTTGTGGGACAAGACAAACTTGTCCTGTGCCTCTTAATTTGACCCAAAAACCTTACCTATGGGTTGAGAAGCTTAATTTTGACTTCTTTGTCCATTTTTGAGTGTAGGAGAAGGAAAATAATTGCACTTTCTTTCTAATCCAATTTATTTTTGTTCCTTGAAAGCATGGTGTGCAATTTTTGAGCCATGTGGGTTGTCATAGTCCTTGCTTGTGCATTGAATTTTTTTGGTCTTGGTGTATTTGGCTTGAGTGTGAGGATGGGGATGATGAAGTGGCATCCTACATGGAACCACCTCATCATCCTCACTTCCCAATTCTATTTATTTGTGATTTTTGGTTGGAATGGGGGTTACTTGCTCTATTTTCTTCTTCTACACTTTTAGATTTTGGAGCTTTTGGAGAGCTTGGAAATTGCATGGCTTGGATTTGAAAAGGCTTGTGAAGGTTTTCTTGGATCTTTATGGAGAGTTAGGTTTTCCACATTTTTTATTATTATGTTATTTTGTTTTTGTAAGCAATGTTGTGCATGTTAAAATTATTTTGTCTTATGATGGTGTTTGTGCGGGTTGGTTGAGTAGTTGTCCTTAGTTGGGTGTGTGAGAAGGGTGTATGGGGCCATTGGGGAGGGAAAAGGGAGTTTATGTGAGGGATGAAAAATGGTGGGAGTGTGAATGTGAGTCTTACCTATGGGCAGAGAAAAGGGATTTATGCATTCATTGCTTGTTGCAAGGGAGAGATAAGGATTTGTGTGACTTTGTTATGCACTTGGAGGCTTAGGGTAAGACTCACACTTCATTGGGGAGGCATAAAGAGGTGGTCTCCCATAACCATTTCTCTACTTGGTTTGATCATCAAACATTTGTTTGATGTGTATGTGAAAACTTGTTGGTTATGTGATCTTGGTGGAGTTGCTTGTCTTGTATGTGTTTTTTTTTAGAAGCCTCTTTGTGATGGTTGGAAATATTTCTCAATGCCCTTCATGGTTCCTTGATTGGGGCTCGGAGGCCATTAAGGGAATATATTCTTCCCTTAATGGATTTAAGGTTGGGTGGAAAGCATTTCCTATTATCCCTTCCTCATTTTTTGATTCCCTTGTGAAGTTGAAGAAGGCCAAAGTTTGAGCTACCTTTGTGGAGAAGACATACTCTTGAAGACTTGAGAGTTGGTTGTGAATAGCCTTGTTGTGATATATTTTCAAATCCATATTCCCACTTTGAGTGGATACCTTCTAAGATTATAAATTTGTGAGAAAATTGCTGTATTCTTTGGAAATCCTCCTACCTTGTAAACTCCTTTAAGAGTGTGTGGATTTAGAAAATTAGAAATCTCATATGTGTAGTGTTGTGGAAGAAAATTATCAAGATTGTATTGTTTTGAAGGAAGGAAGATTTGAATGAGGATGAAATGGATATAACCCTATTAATTCCCAAACTACTTTCATTTCCAAAATATTGTAATGTTGTAGGTTGAGATACCCTCTTTTCCAAAGTTTTTGATATACTTTTATTTCCAAAATATTGAAATGTAGTTAGACTCGATTTTGAAAGAAACAAGTATTTTGTAGTTGCTCTTCCTTTTACAAAGGAATGATTATTTTATTTCCTTAAAAAAAGAGTAAATTGAAGGGCTTAAACTATACATGTATTACAAATCTAGTTGAAGAAGTATTTTTTAAAATCATTAGATTAAATGAAAGCATCCCTTTTATTTTCTATTAACATTTGGTAGAATGAGTTGTGTAATAATTCATTTTATTATCCCAAGTCTATCCTTAGATGGAATATACAAAAGAAATACATTTATACATTTCTATTTAAATGCAACTATGGAAAAGTTAAGTTTGTAGGAATGTTTGAAAAGTTTCCTATATATGTATTAAGCTACATATTGTCTCCAAAAAACAAACAAAAAAATACTAAATAACTTGGAAGGATACATACATACATACATATATGTATGTATGTATGTATGTATACTATTGTTTTTATAGGAAGGATACATACATAGATACATACATATATACATATGTATCTATAGATACATATATAGTTACATACATACATATGTGTGTGTGTGTGTGTGTGTGTGTGTGTGTGTGTGTGTGTGTGTGTGTGTGTGTGTGTGTGTGTGTGTGTGTGTGTGTGTGTGTGTGTGTGTGTGCGTGCGTGTGTTTGTGTGTGTAGACATTTTAATAAAATGGAAAAAATGTTGTTATAAACTATACCTTATAATAATAATTAAAAAAAAGGCTTATGGTTTTTGTTAATTCTCTAACTATGGCCATTGTGGTTTTATTTATATGTCATTTGTATATGGGATGGGGGGTGAGCTCGGTGACTCTCCCCTCCACCAAAGTTTTATTTCAAAATGATTTTAATTAAACCATGACCCAAATTTAAGCGGTCGAACTATTTATTATACAGTCATAGTTATCCTTGGGCCGTGACCACTCTTACTATGTTGTGTGTGTGTGTGTGTGTTCGTGTTCTTTGATATGGAGATTTACCCAACTTTGCATATATCTATTTAAATGAAAGAAAATATAAACACATAATCAAAATAAAAATAAAATAATTTAGAACTTTTGAGAAAATGTAAAATACCCAAATGGGTATTCTTTTGAATCATGGTTACAGTAATATGAGAAATTTACATTCCTTGTATAGGAAAAAATAGAAAAAAGAAAAGTAAAATAATATTGGGGGATGTGTATATCCATCCCCCAAGCTTGCAATCTTCTCATCCATAGCTTCCTCCTCTCCCATAGCTTCCCTCAACCTGCAAAACCAAGAAATGAGAGAGAAATGGCCAAATGAAAAGGATAAAGGGCTTCCTTAAGGATTTTTAGGGTTTCTTTGAAATCCCCTCATCCAATTGGTCCATATTGTTTTCATCCAAGGGCCAAGATTGTCCCCTACAATAGTTAGGTGGGGGTAAGTGAGGTGATCATTTGATCACATGGGTCCCCTTTTTGAAAGGGGCCATTAGTGTGTGTTGAAAGTAATTAATTTTATTGTCTTTTAATCATTGAATTTAATTAAATAAAATCTACCCTTATTAGTTTAGTTTACTTTTGCAATGAAGAATTAATTAATTAGCGTAGTATAAATGAAAGAGCTATTTTGACTAAAACTTTAATTATTCATTTTTGCTTGACCTTAGGAACCTAGGTATTAAATTTATTTAGCATTAATGGAATGAAATATTTTTAAAGTCAACAAGAGATTTAATCAATTATTTTATCTAACATGATGATTTAATTAATATTGTGATGATCGTTTATTAACCTAGGGATTAGCTTAACGTTACATTCATCTTTTGACAAAAAACATTATTCCATAGTTTTTCTATTATAATATTTGCATGGCTTTGGGTTTCGTGTGTGAAAATTAACGGGCATTACAGGGAACCATCTATTATTACCTTATGAAACTTACAAATCAAGTTTCCTGGCTAGCTTTGTATTGAGTATTGGATATTATTGTAATTCAAACATGAAGAAGGGGTCGTAAAGAGAGTTGTAGTCTTCATGAAGCTTTATTTATGTCGAGTGTCACTTTTTTGATTATTTCATAGGTTATTATGATTTCAAATATTTGTTTGGGTGATTTAAGGACCCAACATCTTGAGTTATTCTAAACCTCAAGAGTTATTGATAAATTTTCCATCTAGAGTGATTTTGTTAAAATACTATATTATTAGATGCATTTTTAGATTTATTTGTTTTCTAGATTGGGATAGTTTATTTCACACAGATTTCTCATTATTATTTCTCTTATTAAGATTTAATTATTCTAAATAAACTCTTTATTGTAGGGCATGACCACTGCCTAATTAGGGAAGTGAAGGGTGTCTTTAAGATCTACAATTGGAGGTAAAATGCTAAAGTGAACTGTTCTCTCTATTCTAGAATTGCATGTCTTCAAAATGTGTATATAGATAATTTCGTTTGTGTTGAGTTATTGTAATTATGCTATCGGTAAGGATATTTTCCATTACCAGTGATTTACTAGTTGAAGAATATTATTATTTTATTAATATCTAATCTTATTATGACTATAATACTAGTATAATTATTTAAATACGACCATTGGAAAATGTGGTACTCCAATTTGGAAAGGAAGACAACATGAAATTTTACAATTTTACATTAATTATGAAAAGAAATAAATAAACTTATATTTATATAATTTTATCAAGATTGTATTTACTAGCGATAATTTAAATTTGATGTACAATGGTCAATGCATGCATGAAGCATATGTTAGGAACTATTAAATCAATTAATCTAATGTTTTGGATAAAAACTAGGCTTGTAAAATTATTTCTTATATGCTAAAATTAAAATTCTCTTTAAGTAAAAAATTATACATGTTTATTAATTTTACTTTTGATTTTGGTTACATTTGTGTATCAGAGGCTAGGTTATACAATCAGGCTTAATATATTCATTTATGATAACTATGTTTCCTAATTGAAATGAAAATATATTATGGAACATGTTCGAGTAAATGTTGACCTTCGAAACAACAATATGGATAGAGACTAATTTGATAAGATGGATCAAATCATCACTTCTCTCCACAAATCATGATGTCATATTTTTCTAGAGAATAAGAAGTTTGTGGTGATCATGATGTGAAGGATGATGAAGAACAAGATCAATATTAGGAAGGTTCAGACCATGAGAAAGAAGATGAGATACATAGCGATAAGATGGCTTGAATTTCTATAAAATTAATAGACAACATTAAGAGGATCATGCCACTAAAGTTTTACGATATAGTACTTGGAGATGGTGCCGAGGTCTGAATCATGGAGATGGTGCCGAGGTCTGAATCATGGAGATGGTGCCGAGGTCTGAATCATTGAGATGGAAATATTTTGAGATCGAGGATTTTTATAAGATACCAAAGGAAATATGGGTAGCGTAGAAATTGGATGCCTAATATTTGGCTTGGTGGGACGATATGAAGATAGAAATGGTCTTGGAAGTAGCATCGATTTAATGGGATCAATTCCAGGAATCTTTTACGAAAATGATGGTTGGCACAATAATATTTTTATAATAAAATGATAGAATATTAGAACTTACATTAGGGAAAATTTATTATTATTGAGTATTTGGAGAGATTGACCTATCTTCTCATGTATTCTCCTCAATATTAAAAATATTAGAGATTTGTGATCCAAAAATTCATTTTTTTTTTTCTAAATCTAAAACGGGTGGAAAGGTAGATGTGCATGGACTTATTACTGTGGATGTAGTGTGTGAAAAGGTGATAAATAAGGGGGGGAAATAATATGTTGTGGTTATGGAAGAGGAGTTATAAAAGGGAATTTGTGTGTCTTATCCACCATACACCTTCACAAAGACTAGGTGGAAGAAAAAATATGGAAAGGAAATCCCTTGTACAAGAAATTTAAGAGAAAATTAATAAAAAATACTTTTAAAAAGGGACCCTGGAATGGAAAATAAAAGGATGTAAAGAAACCTAAAAATTAAAGTTCAATCAGAAGGATGCTTCAAATGTGGTGGAGATTATAATGCACAAAATTCCTAAAGAATAAGAAAAAATTCAATAGTGCAATCCTCTATCTAATAAATGTAGGACATATAAATAGAATCTCCTTGTGGTAGTTAAAAACCACCAAGTCAAGCATCAAACCAAATAAATTAAGGTTTTGGATACATAGCCTAAACACTCAAATTTGGTAAATTATCTTTTGAACAATACAAAGGTGGCTTTATTTTATCACTAATAAGAATTTATCACATTATAAGTGGATAAAATAATAGAAGTGTGTCCCACTTGGTGGCCAAAAATATTTTAAAATTTGAGTATTAAAAAATATTTAAATATACTGTACAAAATTTTAAAAATCAGGTAAATTCAGGATGCCTTGCACCTTGGTATTTATAAGATTTTAAAAATACATGTTTGTTGACTTTATATGTATTTGGCCATGTTTTGGTTGTCAGACATATTTTTGTGAAAGTACAAAAACTACAAAAAAGTGGGGCATTGTTATATGCTACTTTTCAATAAAGACATCTAGACATATCACTTTTGACTTCCTCATATTTACATTTTTCTACATCATTCATCGAGGAATTATTGATTAACTAAAGCAGTCATTGAACCCTAGGAATAATTCTTGAACGTTAGATTATATCTCACAATATTTATGCATCGTAACACCGCAAAGCTTAGTTGTATAGAAATCTATGGAAATGTATAGCCTATACGGTCCCACCCCTTTTATATTGCGACTCTATTTTCAATTTGATTATCTTATATGTGTCATTTCATCTTCTTATGGTCATCGTTGAAATGAAATTTCACATATGGAACCATATATAAGTAAGTAAATAACACATTATAATTAATTTGACACTTTCATAAGATCTTATTACAAATATAAACAAAAAATCTCTCAAGTATCTCCTAAATATTTTTAATGCATTTTCACAACATTTAGAGATACCATTTCATCCGGTATGAAGCATTTAACTAGGTAAAGATTCTATCTTCCTCCATTTCCAAGGATGTAAAGGTATTAGAGACATGTTTTAGGAAGAGAAATTCACTCCGAGCATTGTGAAATGTAATACATGAATACAAATATTTAGTCTAGTTACTGAAGCACACCATATGAAACTACTACCATGTTGGGTAATTTTTATACTATATAGTTATCTTGTTATATTTGTGTCAAGATACATGAGGGAACACATAAAGGGTTAGATTATGTTAGATTTACACTTTCACAAAGCACTAGGAAAACTACATAAGGCTTTCTCATGCTCAAGGGGATGTAATGCAACACGTGGATTAATCTAGTAGGGGTTAACCATAAGGGATAGTCTAGCCTAGCCCAAAAAATTATTTATCATTTTGTTATATATTTCTTTGATGAAGGGTATTGTAGCTATTTAGGGTTTCAATTTGATATCGGTCATAACTAGATGTATTGAGGTGGTCAGATCTAGAATGAAATATAGTGATAAATATTTCTAGACAAGTGAATGGCATATAAATGTATAAAATTTTACTACAATTAGGTCCAAGACCATTCAAAAGAGGGAATAACAATACAAAATAAATGCATGACATTATGGTCTTGGTAAAATATTGTTTCTAAGTACACTAATAGAAACAAAGAATCTTCAAGTTTAGATCAACTTATTTACCTTCTTTACACACCCAACTATCCTTTATTTAAATATGTACAAGTAATTATCCATTTCCTCTTGTGTTTTGAGTTATCATTATTGCAAGTATTCTTGTGTTATTATAATTATACATGGCTAATTATAAAACAATTAATTTAGATTAACCCCTTATAATGGATCCTTACATCCTATATATTGTTTGCACATTATATTCTATCCTAAATGTTTAGGGTGGAAAAACTTTTGTGAACCTGAATATTATGCATCCACTAAATTTTAGCAGCTTGTATGCATATTTTTATTTTATTTTCCCATCAAATAGAAAATATTATCTGATCAAAGAAGTAAAAAACCTCTATACTTCATGTCAAAACATCTTATTTGAATTTTCTCCTTCTCTTTCGATTACCTACAAATAGGTCAGGATGTGTGGATTGGTATTCACTAATGTGTATAGTCCTAGCTCTTTAATTTCATTAACTCTATTTTCAATTTGGATAAATTTCATATTCATAGGTATTGACCTTGTCATAATATTTCACCTATAGAAGGTTATATAAGAAATTTTATCACTTTATAGCGTACATGTCACTTTTAATATCTCCTATTATAAATATCATTCCAAAACCACTCAAAGCATCTCTAAATATTCCCAAATCAACTACACATCATTTATATTAATCCCTAATACATATATGAGGCACTCAAACATGTATTAGAGTTTACCTTCCTCCATTTTCAAGAATTGAAATGTCATAGAACCATGTCTTAGCAAGAGAAAGGTCACTCCAATAACTATTCAATGGTTTCAAGGAACATAGGATTATGTCATATAGTGAAGGAACACCACATCACACTATTACCATGCTAGCTCTATTATACACTATACATTTGGCCCACTATCTTGGTGTAAGAGACATGATGGAACCCCTAGGGGTTGATTAGTTGTTCAGAGTTTCACAAGCACCTAAGAGGACGACATGAGGCTTGATCCTATAATGAGGGAATGAAGTGCATACATTGGATTGGTTTAGTATTTTTGAGGTTGACCACCTAGGGTAGTCCACTCTCAACAAATCACACATGTTTTCTCCTTTTGGTTAGCAAATTTTCTAATGAAGGGTTTTTTAGGTTTTTAGGGTGTCCACTTTGTTGAAGGTGATTACAGGTCATCGCAAAGTTGCGCGAGAAAGAGAAAAATACAATGAATGTAATTTCCAAACACTTGAAGTACACAAGAATTTTAAGATATAGAATATTAAAGGGTCCAATGCCACACAGATACAGGTTAGGACCATATAATAATTGTAATGCCCTACCGTTTTTTAATTTCTAATTCCATAATCATCATGAAAGTATTTCCAATCTTTGATACACCTATTTCACCACCATACACATATAAATTCTCATTGTTTTGAAATGTAAAAATAATTCTTTCACTCCCCTTATGTATTTGAGTGGATACTTATTAGTTACCAATTTTTACAAGTATAAATTGAATTATTATGATTGTTAATGGTTAGTGTTTGAAGTTAATTAATAATCATGTAGTCAATCTATTCATGTAGACATTAAAATATACATAAAATCATTATCACATCATGATTTTGTTAGAATTGTATATACACGAGTTCAATACCTTGAAGCTAAATCTTAATGGGATAACATGCCCTTCTTTGAATTTTCATTTCTTGATTTCATATCTTCTTATGATTATTTTCTATAATTATGTTATTTTTTGTTGAGTTAAAGAGGCTTATATTTATTTCCTTTTCTAAATTTATTCATATCATGTGTTGGTCCAAGACTTTACGATTACATAAAACCATACCTACAGTCTTAGACCTTCCATACGTTATTAGATCCTCTTGGATTTCACTCAATTTTGATTTATGGGTCTCCTCATTACTCGTTTTCAGGGAATTTTGGGTCAGTGTTTCCCACCACTACGTTTTGAAAAATCAAGTAAATAAACTCATATATATATATATATATATATATATATGTATATATGTATGTATGTATGTATGTATGTATGTATGTATGTATGTATGTATGTACAAGGTCTAATATAGGCATTTACTATCAAGAAATTACCTGTCCATCTACCACATACTGAGTTGAAAGAGAAACAAACATTGTTACATACTACATACACGACATAGGAGTGCATAATTTTGATTAATTTTATAAACACATAGGGGTGTGATCGGGATGAAGTAGCTTATGCTGCTATCAGTGTAGAAACATAAGGGAAATACTAGAAAAAGAAATAGTTGCATGCACAAAAATACAAATCACTAGGATAACTATATGGTGTCTAAACATTAGTGCACTTCTCAGTGACTCACATATGAGGTGATCCCCAAGGTTAGCCCAACTAAAGAATTTACATTTTTTCATCTAAAGTGTTCTTGAGTTATTTTTAGGGTAACCAATGTAATTTTGCAAGTTTAGGTGTGAAATCTAGGGTTTGATACAATACTAAATATTCTAAAATGAGAGAAAGAGAGACACAAAGAAACAATTAGATATGTATATCACAATTTCATGCAAGGCCAAAACCATACAGAGAGGTTAGGTCATCTTGTATGTTTCCACCTAGAGATGTCATATGGCATAAAAAAAAATTCTCTAACTCCGAACTTTGTTTTTATTCCTGATCATTTAACGACACAATCTGAAGCTTATATAGGCCATGTAAGTGACTCCCTTAAACACGATTCCACTTTTTATTGCTTATATCACTTCCTTAGAGTGATTTTAATGCTTGTATGTATGTATATATAATATGAAACATGATTTTACACATTACTATAGTTCATTTTCTATATTAAAAACCATCGATTAATTAAATTTTATTTAGGATTGATACATTTTAGCGAAACTTGTTTGATAAAATCCTTAACCTCGTCTAGGACCTTGCAAAAGTTTCCATAGGTTAGGAACGCTGATTATAAAACCATAATATTGTCTTAGGGTGCATGGGTGTTTTTTTTTAATGTAATTTTCACTTATGTGTGTGATTGACTCTTGATTTCAAGATTTAGAGAGCTATAGTGGTTATTATCCCTTTAACTAGGTCTATACCACTTATGAGTATGAAAAAAATGTTTCTCCATCTTCACACTCCATTAGGGATGATGTAGTCTTTAATTTTGATATAGATCCTTTTTATGAAAATTTCACCTACCACTCTCCCCACTTCAACACATCACCTCCTATAGATACTCCTAGATATTTTTTTTGGATGACCTCAATAAATTCCCACCTCGGTCTACCTCTGTGGACAGTAGGGATACTCTTGCAAGTTGAGTAGTGACCATGAGAAAATACAATCTCCTCCATATGTAGATCATAAAACTAATTCTATAGATGACCTATATTGTGGTGATGATGTTCGTGTTTGTAGTGAACATACCGATGATTTTACTTCTATTTAAACATTGATTGATGGTGTCCCCTATGTTTTTGATAATGAATAATAAGCAATACAACATAGTTACAACCATGATGATGATATGTATGATGATTCTTATTCTAGTTAGTTCGGTGACAATGATTTTGTTTCTACTCCTCTAGAATGCAAAAATAATGGGATTGTTTGTAGCATCTCTATTTTTCTTGCACATAGTGACCATTCCACTTCTATTATTCCAATTTAATGTACACAAAATGATCTTGCTTTAACTAATGTTTCCATTTCTCACGAATGCGAAAATTCTAATATGGATAATTGTTTGCTTGATACATGATTAAGGTCATCAATCCTCTTCATTAAAGAATATCAATACAAGGGTGGTGTCTGAAGGGTGTATGCAAAAGGAGAGAGAGAGATATTGGTAAATGGTCCCTTCTACCTAAAATCCACACTTGCAGGAAATGAAAACACTGTTGCATGAAAGTAAATTCAAACTTTCATGAAAATAAAAGAAAATTTTAATGTTATAAAAACAAACTTTGTTGGAATTGAATGAAACACTTTGCAAAAAAGGAAAACATACTTTCATTAAAGGAAATTAGTGAATTGAAAATAAAGGAAAACACGTAAAACACCTATATGTTTACAACAAATTATACATCAAAAAAATAATTACATGACATGAATAAGAAATATAGCAAAAATATAATTAAAAAATGGAAAATGAAAATGAAAGTAAATATACAGGTCATCTCCTTATAATGAGTGGACAACTCATTCCTTGAAAGATGATTTTAATCTACGTTATTTACAGATGAAGTGAATAGAATCTCAAAATTTATTAGATAAATGGTGATTACATTCAAATGTGTGGCAGGTTGCATTTATAATTTCATTCTTCCAAAACAATCCTTATTTTGAGGCATACATATTTAGCAACTAAGATTACAATCTATCTAAAAAGCATAAATATACACAAAATATGGAGAGATCTTATCTAAATATAACTAAAAAATACGACTCTTATTACGTTATTTTTGGAGAATCAAAGTGAATGTTGATTCTCATTTATTTGAAAAATAATTAAAAACCTATAGAAATATCCATTTTTAGAATGCCTTCCAAAAATATATCACAATACCACCCTTGGAGTTATGCTCATCTCTGCAACTCTAGTATTTATCCTCAGAGCTCTAATATCGAACTTGAAAGTGATCCCAAAGAGACTCCGAAGCATTCCAAAGAGACTCCAAAGTGAGTTGGAGGAACTAGGAAGCGAGTTAGAGGAACTCCAAATGGAGGAACTCGATTCAGAGTTGGAGGAACTCTGAAGTGATTTGGAGAAACTCACTACAGAGTTGGAGCATTTTAGGAAGACTCCGAAGCATTCATAAAATGGATATAACATTTCCATACTAACTCGAATCAAGATGGTTTATTTTTTTAACTTGAATAATTTTTTGAGGAGAATATAAATATGAAATAATATTTGGGTATGAGTATATTATTGATGAATATTTTTCATTATTTCAAAACATATGCTTAATGAGCCACTCATAGAAATGTTGAACATTTCTGAAGCTAATGAAAGAACTATTATAGCTGATGCAATGATGATATAACAATATTTGGAGATGATACGAGAGATTTTGAAGATCTTCCAAGGCTGGTTGTAACTGGTGTATAATTCTCAAAATCCATTATTCAACAATGATAGCAAAGTATGGGCTATATATATAAAAATTGACATCTTTTTCAAATAATCATTAGAAATAGCTATCATAAAGATAACAATGAATTATAAAAAAATAAACGTGATATATACTCTCTATTTCATCCTAAATAAATCACAAGTTCAAATATTACACTTAGATCCACTTTATATGTGCAGAGAAAAAGAATGTCAAACATTGTATAAAATGGGATATTTCTTGGACTCATCAATACACATTTTTTTTATATTTATCCTCTTACAAGTAAGTGTGATGTTTCTACTATTACTTCTTCTCTTCCACTTATAAATACTAATGTGTATAGTGATATTGTTACAAAACGAGTTGTTGTTTCAATAGTTACATATAGACATGTTGATATGTATCTTACCTTGATTGCATTGCTTATTCTTGACGTTGTTATACCTTTATATCTTAATCATGAGATCAATATTATTCAACATATGTAAACTTATGATGACTGGAAACTTAATAATATTCCTAGACTTGGTAATGTTGCTATGGCTATTATTAATGGTAGGGTGCAACCTTTGATTTAACCTCAAGGTTCTTATGTTATACCTCATCAAGATGTTATTTCTCTTATGCATGTGGAAGGTGATTTATAAAAAAGTTCCATACTTTGAATTTAGAAAGAAAGGTTTATTACACTAGAGTTGATTGAAATACCATTTCTGGCAATCTTATTCGATGTAGACTATTTCATATACCATTCCCTAGTATTTTTTCTGTCCACATTTCAATTGTTTGATGGTACTTTGGATCCCTATATAGATATTAAGAATTATACCAAAGTCATGAATCATTATGATAATGACATGATGCTCCTTAAGGTTTTCTTTAAGAGTATTAATGGTGATTCTTTCTCTAGTTTTACTCATCTTTTTAGTGTCTCTTTAGGTACTTTTGCATAACTTAAGGATGCATTCTTAGCTCACTTTAGTTGTAATATATCCCATAGGGCTACATATGAGAATTCACCTTCCTTAGATTAGGATGAAGCTGAATCTGTATAGATAGTTATATCTTATGTTATAAGGAAAACATGCACTTACTTGTATATCAACCTAGTGACTTGGAGATGCAATTCATATTTTATAGATGATTTATAAAATTCCTCAAAGAACAATTACATTATGACACTTGAAATTCATCTCATTATATTTTCTCATGTGTTATTGATTTATAAGAAGGTATTATGCTAGCACATATGCCTAAGCCCCTATATGTGAATGTTACAACCCTTTCTATTACACATGATTATGGAACACGTCAGAATCCTATACACAATAATAATCAAGTGAATGTTTGACATCATGGCCATAATGTTTTCATCCTGATCCTAATCAACAAGTACAATGACCACCTCCTTTTAAATGAAATCCTGCCTATTTTGAGAAGGCTCTTTATAGGACTCGTGACATCTTAATCACACTACTTAAGAAGATTTTGATTCATTTACAATCTAATGATCATATTTATCCTCATAATATTGAACATGATAAGGTTTTTTTGTTCTAAAACTTCCATCATATTAATGGTCACCGCGACAATAATTGTTACAAACTAGATATAAAAATTAATTTATTAGAAGACAAGGTATCATAGCTTATGCAAAACAACATGTAGATAGGTGTACTTCACATCATCCATGGCATAGATTTGTAGGAAGTGTTACACTTTATGAACATGCTTCTACATCTAGTAATATTTCTCACATCAACAAAATTCCTACATTAAATCAATCTACTGTAGACACAAAATCACTTAGTTGGGTACATTTCTAGGTCCTAATCACATACTACTATGCATATGATTCTTAAGCGAGAAAAATAGTAATTGACATCTATCTTTGGCCTATTTTTTGTCTTTCTGGTTTCCTTTTTGGTCTTGCACACCCCACAATGGAGTTTGATCTTCATTGCTTTATCTTTCTTGACTATAGACACTAGCGCCTAGCCAGGATGCCAACACCCAGGCACCCTCATCCCCTCTCAGCACCGCTAACCTATTTATATATTACATGCCTCTTTTGGGCATCTTATTTTCTTATGGGTCGGAATTTTAACTATCAATTATGAAATTAAAATAAGGGAATAATATAAATACAAAGCTATGTGCCCATAATAAAGGACCAAGCTCTAAGCATCTACTATCACCACCTAAGGTTGCATCCAAAGGCATTCTAAGAGCATCAAAGCATCCATCTAGCACTCAGTCAAGGGACAAGGGATTGCATTATTTGCATACAATTCATAGGAGGGGAAGCTCATTTTCACATCCACACATATATTTAAATTACTACATCTATCTATTTATCACTATCAAGTGTATCTTGCACAAGAGCCACCTAGGGAAATATTTTACACACACGGACACAAAACTACATGGAGTTTGAAATGTAATGTAGTACTCGCTTGTAAGTTCACTCAGTCAGGTAACTTTCAAATTCATTCTGACTCCATATTTTCATCTTTTTCTTTTTAGGAGTTTATATGTTTTAGGGTTTTACAAGTTATCTTTCTCTTTTGTAGGCTACATGATAACCTAGTTATCAACTAGCGACTTATAAGTTATCAATAGTGAAGGTGAGTGAACATCTCGTGACACAGGAAACATCATTTTCTGAGGTGTTTCCCAGTCATAAGTGCCCATAAGTAGTCCTTAGTGCCCAAGAACCCTTGACCCAGTCCATGAAGATTCAACAGCTCCATAATTTATCAAGCTCAGTTGGAACCTTTTTCTCCTCATGTTCATCAGTCTTCCATTTTAACACACTTTGGAATTACTTGCAAAATCACCTAGGTCTTTTATTCCCTCTCTTGCACCTAGGGTTTCATTTTTATCTAGCTTATTTCTTAGGTAAGATCCGTAATTTAGTAATTTATCTATCACATGTGACTCAACAATTAGGATTTCACAAAATTAAATATTTTTTAAATCATCTACCCATGTACAAATAGATCAGCAAGGAACGATGGTTTTTCCTAAAATTTTCATTTGTAACTTTGACAAACCCTTTACTTTTATCCATCAATTATCCCATCAAGTTGAATCTTATCATATAATATCTCTAGTGTTTCTTTCATATTGTACATCATCCATCCATAAAAATCACTTATTTGTTATATTATGTACTATATTGAACATCATGTTTTCACTTGTTACCTTCACACTTAGTCTCTTATGAAAATATCCAAGGATCACCCTTCATTTGTTCGTATGAATAGTTTTCCACACTTCATATGCACATGGGGGAAGTGTAAGGTGATGAGTACCTCTTTGTATCACATTTTCCCATTATTCATATATTACTCTCAACATACCATCATCAAATGTGTTTATTTAATCTATAGGATATAACACATTAGATAATATTCTATAATTAACATCCATAAATCATCACTACACATCACATATCATAATCAATCAAACCAATATATGTCATATTATATCTCAACGTATTAAAAAGTAACATATTTATCAACAACATAATAAAATATATATCCATCAATGCAACACAACCAATGTAAGACAAGTTATACACAATGTAATGGAATCTAATATATATATATATCACATTTAATGTTATACAAAAATGACATCAAGAGAATATACATTCATACACATAATGCTAATCCTCATCACTATCAGTCTCTAGATCTACTGGATCTTGTAAGCTAGAGACTCATCCTTGATCTCGACATCCTCTGGTGTTGGAATTGTGTTGTCATTGTGATGATGAAGGTGTCAAGTTGTCAATAGTCATGGAGTTTTTTCATTGATGTGGCCAAGATTCATATGTCATTAATGAAAAATAAGGATGTTTAGTTGTCAATATGATGTCAAAATGAGTGTGGTGTCATATCATGTGAAGGTTGAGTGATAGTACAAATGAAGTGTGGTATTTGTGTGTTGTATTACATGCATGGTCTCATGTATGAATGGTATGTCATGATGGATCACATGTATGGAGAAGATAATTGAGTATGGTAAGAGCATGGATAGCTTGGAGATGAAGATTAGAAACACTCATGTATGTCTCAGAGTATACTTATGAGGATGGATCATGTTTTCTAGGAATGTACCTAGACCTAATTTTGATCCTAGGCAACCTAATGAGGTAGGTTGTACATATCTCAGCATGAAGATGTAAAGGCGAACATTAGGAAAGGTGTATTAGTTTTTCCTAGAGGTATGGGAAAAATTTCAGGCCCTGGTTTTATAAGATGGAACAAGAAAGAGTGTTTTTATCTCTACTAAGCTCACATAATTGAGAACCCAAGCTTAAGAATAAATTTCTTATGTTAGTTTGCACGTGTAAAGTATGCATGGGAGGATAAGATATTTATAGTATATGGTAAAGGGTCCTAGCTAAAAAATCCTATAACTATTTTGTGGTTTAAGGGACATAGCTTTATGAAAAATCATTAAGAAGGTAAGGTGGTCTAAAACCCTACTAATGTAGTGATGGACAAGATCTTGCTCAAAATGACTCGAAATGGATTTAGTGACTTGGTTTGATGATTGTAGGATTTAGTGGACTTCTCTAGATTTCTTCATGTGGCATTGGTGTGTCATGAAAGTGAGTGGAACCCATAGAAAAAGGTAAGTTTTTAAAGAGGTTTTGTTTTCTCTCAAGTATTGCATTGGACCGGATGAATAAATGGATGTTTGAGGAAGTACACAAGCAATACCATATGTATATGGTGGTTTAAAAAAAAGGTTTAAAGCATAATGGTTATGTGGGAGTCATTCTTGTTGAAGCCACCGAAGTTGATGAGGAGGAAAATTCAGTAAATCTCAGAAGTTGAAGATGAAGAACCTGAGGGTGATTGTGATGCCCACTTAAAGCAAACACAAATACAACACTGAGAGAACTCAGAATAACATATTTTTTAATTGCTTAGAATTTACACCTCAACACAGGCAACCATACGGGGCTACGAGCAACTCTTAATGAGCTTGACAGAATGTTGATCGCATAGGAAACAAGGAAACATATACACCCAATATGAACAAGTAAATTTTCTCTTTTTCACACGACATCACATACTAGTCCAACCACAGAACAAACTTACAGTTAGGGGCATCCCATGGTGAAAGTATTTTAAGGTTTCTTATTCACTAAAATATCCTTTAATTCTTAAGTTACGTACTAGAAGATTCATGTTATACGAACCAAGTGATCATGTTTCCTCTTGCTAGGATTCCTCTAATCTGTTTATGTATTCTTATGGTAAGTCCCATTTAAAAGATTCATTATTAAGAGGAAGTTACATTATTTATTTGTTTGATTTGTTTGTTTATTAAGAGGAAAAATGATTACACACAAGGCCGTTTACCCACACACAAGCTACAATATCTTATCTCATACCTCCGTTAACACGAGGAGGCGAGTGTAAGATCAAACTAAGGTGAAATTCCATTTATGTTTAAAATTTTAAAAAATTCCTTTAGGACAGGGATCATAATGGTTAAATTAATCAAGAAAGGGTTGCAATGCACCTTCACAAGGGTTAGGGGTATGAAGGTAAATATGCATTCATCTTCATGATCTCACAAGACATTAACCATAAGTTTGTTGAGACTTATAAAACAATAAGGATTAAGCAAGTGCATCAACTAGTCATCTCTTGATTAAATTCATAAAAAGGTTACAAATCAGGTTTTATAACAGATAAGTTGGATTTAATGGTTTCTTTATCATTTATCCCCATTTAACATAACCTTGTAACCTCATAAATTACTAAACATTGGTTTACATTTTAATATCATTTTACATCCCATCAACACTAAGAATAATTTATTAGTATAGATTAAGAGTAATAAGGTACATATTTTTTTAACACAAGAGGATAGTTTCCTTTTATTCCATTTAAAGAATCTTTGCTTCGTCTATAAGTTAACAACATCATATTATTTTATTTTCAGTATAACCTTTGTATGGATTATAAAACCACTCAGGGATACCTAGTATTATGTTATTTCTGCAATCTAGAAGGGTTTACTAACTCAAGGTTATAACTTAGTTTTCTTACCATTATCCTTTTGATAACTAGACATAGATACATAACTTCCTATCAAATACAACACAAAATCCAAAGATGGTTAAAAATTCTATTGTATTTTGGACTCGGGATTAAATAGGTAAAACAATATTGGTCATATCGAGGAAAAACTATCTTTCAACATTGCAATCGTACAATAAGATGCTCGTAACAATGATGCAATTTGGTTATATCATTTGCAATATTATTCACAAATGTTATTTTTCAATCACTTACGACAACACCCACTCCATCAGTACAATTTTGTTGCCTTTCTAAATTTCCAAACAAACACCAGTTTAGAGTCTTTAAAAATATTTAAGCACACACGCACAAACGAACTTCAATAGAAACCCGATGCAAATCTCCCTTTTTCTGCTCATGAAGGCCATCTACACATTTATAGCTTGATTCAGTTCAGGAGAATTGAGCATGATAAATACTACACAATGAAATAGTATGCTACCATTAACAATACCATAAAATGAACCTTCTATTAAATGGAATAGTGATAAAATCTAAACCACTAACAACTTCTTTAATCATGCTAGAAGATTTACTATTTCAAATTTAAGAATGAATCCGTAAGAATCTGTTATGAACATTGTTTCTAAAACAAAAAAAAGTCTAACCATCATTCTAGTAGGGATTAATGACCCAATGAGTTTGTAAACAAAGTGAAGAGTGTATTGGGATTTCAATCGTGTAATCATATAGATTATATGATTGAAATCCAATACTCAAACATCAATCAACATCTCCTTAAATAAGTCATGTGATCTAATAGGTTTAAAGTTAGAACTTCAACATCATTTATTTAACCACTATTTACCACTTTCGAAAATAAATTCACAACATTCCGATATTATGTTGTTTGTAAATTAGCATACAAAGTATATTCTGAAAGGGAAATTTCAGATAACATTTCATTATCTTACCATGACATGACAGAACAATCATCATGAATGATAAAAAAAGTATCCAATATTCAGTTAGTCAAACAATCAAATTTAATCCAATGCTGCAATTTTACTAAGTTTATCTTCAATAAAGTTCCACTAAGTTCAATACAACTCATCAATGGTACTAATATTGCACAATGTGGTTACATATGAACCAACTACAACCCAACTAAAGTTTGACTAACACCATAAAGTCTATCTACGACTTCATCACGTCATGGAAGAAAGTAATAGATCTTCCAAAAGTAAAATATCGTGACCTTATCTCTTGAACATGGGTTAAGTAGAAATCTCATTAATGATCTATCAATCACATTGGACATGAAGTTTCAAATACAACTTTACCAAGAATGTATCTCCCTTTTTTTTTGATATGGTGAGTTAACTCAATACACAATTCTTTGAGAAATCTAAAATGGCAGTAATAACAACTAAAACAAAATGATACCAACAAAATCTCAAAAATAGAAGGGTTTTCTAATACCTTCTTAGATAAATCTGCCTTGATTTCCCAGAAGATCGATACCTCAGTTAAATTTTCTCTTACTAACATTTAAAATTACAGTCAAATCAATTTAATTACCATTAAAAAAATATCAATAGATTCTAAAAAACTTTCCAAAGGAACTAGTATATAGATGTTATACAAATTGCACTTAGTCATGTCTCCTTCAACAGCTAACCAAATATTCTAAGTTTCCTCAAATTTAGTCAAATACGCTTACTTTATTCAAATACATAATCCCACCGAAATACCATTCTTTATATATAAAAAAAGGAAACTCTTCCCCTTTGGATCTAGGGTAAACAAGAATGGTTATAGTAATCATAAGCTCGAACTCTAACAAGCATTAAAACAAGAAACATTACAAATCAGATGTAGCACCCAAAGAAGGGAAGAAACGATACTGGGGGGGTTATACATCGGTAGGAAAGGTAATGGTTCAACAACAATGAAATCGATTTAACCAAACAATAATCACAACAGTCACTCTATGATCAAGCTTTATGAAATGAGGCATGGAGTATATGCCACAGTTTCTTATTCTTAAAAATTATTTGAAAAATTAAAACATCATCTCAAGATACGCAGGAGGAAAACCAATAGTTTACCAAGCCAGGCTATACCTATAAATGTTGGATAGAAATATGCTAAAAGAGTAACCCTACACGCATTCCATTCATTTTCATAAACAATAAAAACTTGAAGCTAAGTGATAAAAAAATAGGGAGTGCCCATTTCTGTTTACAAAACCATATGCATACCATTACATGGTAATATACATCATCGGTACTACCAATCAACTAAATAAACCAGGTTCGAATCAGGAGTCGAGATATAAACAACATAGAAGCCATGATTTTAAATGGTTAATCATAATAATGAAGCACAAGTACCTCGGAGAGGATTATTTTCCTTAGTCAAATAATAAAATTAATCTAACAATAAGGCACACTCTATTCGAGCCAAGGTTATACTTGTCAAAACGGGGGACCCAGATCACTATTTTGCAAGGGAACAAAACTTAAATCCCATATCTTCCTTCAACACTAAAGGAGACCAAGCAAACAATGGTACACAACAGAAAAAATAATAAATAAAACACCATGTACAATTCCATACGCAACCCATATTTTGCAAAGAATTTCTTTTAGAACTAGCTAAATTCAGGGAAAAACTAGAAGAATAGCCTGTAGGGTAAATTGACTAAAAACAACCATAACACTCCAAGAAAACTACCATTTCAACAATTAAAAGCATTTCATTTCATGAAATGGTTAAGAATAGCATAAAAATTAGACGGGTAGTGTTTATGATGCTTATTTTTATGCTTCCACAGGATGCTTACCCACCTCACAGGCCTGCAATAGAAACATCAAGTGAAATTCCACTGAGAGCAAGTTTGTCTGGGCACTCACACTTTTCTCAAGGCCTCGTTTTTGGCACACCCACATTTTTTTTGCACAGATTAGGGAGTAAGTAGCATTGCAGGAGGCTTTGAACTAACCAAATGCATTTTCAGCAAGTTTCAATGCCCCTTGTTAAACAAAGAACTAGTCTACATAAATCTAAAGCAAAAACAGTCCACGTGACCACATTCTTTCAGGATTTCATTCGATAGAAGATAACCAATGCATGTGTCTTCATCAATAACATTTAAGGAATCATAGGAGGCCACCAAATCCACCCACCCTTGTTAGTTCAAAACAATAATTTAAGTAGAAGAAAATTCAAATCGGTACCCAACATGAAATGATTTTTTTTGTTGGAGGAAAGGCCACGTACAATATACTAAGTCCCTGCTAAGAATGAGGGAATTGGAAATTAAATTCATTAAGTTCCTCATTAAATAGGAGTCCCATATAAATCAATAAACGGTCTCCCCCAAAGTTGGTGCCACCACCAAATTTTCTCCCCTTCACACATGCCAAGACTAGACCAGGTTGCCGACATGCCAAGTCATTAAGCATTCCATTGATCGAAAGCATGATTAGATCACCAGAAGAAAGTTTTGAAATACCCTCAGAAAACAAAAAAAATAACTTACGACAGAACGAGATGGAAAGAATGGACAAAAGAAGGGAAGAAAAGATTCCAAAAAAAAACTCTGCAATACGATCGTAGTCACCTAATGATCAAAAGGGGAGCTCAAATAAATGTTTGACGAAAAGCAACAAGGAAAGGATATCAGAAATGGAATTCGATTCCCAATGGGGCATTACAGTGATAATATCATAGTTTTCTTCAAATATGTATCTAATGATGAATATGACAAAGTAGTTTAATGTATGAATATCCATTCCTATGGTGTCTTTATAAGATCACAAAATGAAGAATAAAACCATATAAAGGAAGAAGATAAAAGTTCCAAAAGAATGAAGGATAAGGTTAAAATTAAATAAAATCCAAAAGGGATCAAGAATATAGAAGCTCCAAATGTTGCTATTGTAAAATAAATTTTGAAGAAAGAGAAACTTGTATCAAGTCCTTCTCAAGAAAAAGTGACTTAAAAAAAGATTGTTGAAACATCTGCTTCCTCTCCTTCCATTACTGTTACTCCCAAACTAAAATTTCCAAAAGTAACTCCCATATTCAAAATAAAAATACTAAAGTTAAAACAATTACCGCTATACCCAAGTTTGATATGATTGATCATATTAATAAAACAAAGATTCAGACATCTTAAGCTATCTACCTCAAATCCAATATTGATCAACTTGATAGGATGATCAAATATTTCAAAGGTCCTCAAAACACTTAAAAAAGAATTTACCAAACTCCACTAGTTCAAAGGATCAGAATATCATGATTGTTAATACCTCAAAATAAAATAAAGCAAAATCTTTTTATGTTTCTCTATTTATCAAAAATCACAAATTAAGGCAATTGTATTATTTATTTTAGAGTATCTGATAATCTTATGCCAGCTAAAGTAGTGTAGGTGTTAGTGTAGGTTATTATTTATCCTTTTATTCTATTTATTAGGATAATTATTACACTTTTGTTAGCCCTAAACTTATTGGGTTAGATTTCTTAGGTGTACTAGTTAGTGGAGTTTGCTTACTAGTTGTGTTGAGTTAGCTTCTCAGTTATGTGGAGTTAGCTTACTAGTCTTTTAGAGTTAACTACCAGTATCAGTTATTAAGAGTTCTTCACCATTGATTTAGGTAGTAGTTGCACTTCCGTCCTCCTATATGTACATTTTTCTTATTGATTAATTCAATTCATTATATTGTAATGTATTGAGCATTATGGATTATGATGGATTTCCATATATGGTATTTTAGCTCTTCATATTTTGTAAATTTGATGTGGTGTGTTATTATCATCTGAGATCGTGGCTTACAACACTCTTCTTATTGTTCCTTTCATGGTATCAGAGTTATAGATGATGTAGACATCCATCGGTTAATTTTGTCTTTGTAAGTAAGGGTTTATTATTTTTCATGTAATTGGAATTTGTTAGCAATTTTTTGCAGGATGTTTTTTTATGCAAAATGAAGTGCGCCATTTAATTTGGAAGGTGTGTTAAAACCCTATAATCCACTATAAAATCAACCATGTTTTGAGAACAGTCAAATATGGACATTTTAAAGGGTTTTCTGAGACATTTCTCAAAACAATCCGTACAATTATTTACAGACATATTTTTTGACTTAAATTATATGAAATTTCTAAGTTTTTAAAGAAAACTTTATGGGGTTTCTCTCTTTTTTTCGATACAGGTGCCAGAAAATGAGATATTTGCAATCAAAGTTTGTATAAACAGTTATACTTTTTGGGTGAATTCTTTTATCCATTGGAAATAAGCGGTGTACCTTCTAGATGAATTTTTTTACCCTTTGGATATTTATGTTTTAGATGTATTCTTTTATCCACTTGATCCAAGATCTATACCCTCTAGGTGCATTCTTTTATCCATTGGATATAAGTGTGTACCTTCTAGATGCATTCTTTTACCCTATGGATATTTCTGTTTTGGATGCAATATTTTATCCACTGGATGCAAATCTGTACACGCTAAGTGCATTCTTTTATCCATTAGATATTAGCGTGTACCTTATGGATGTATTCTTTTACCCTATGGATATTTATTTTTTGGATGCAATCTTTTATCCATTAGACGTATATTTGTACCCTCTGGGTGCATTCTTTTATCCATTGTATATTGACGTGTACCCTCTGAATGTAATGATTTACCCTCTAGACATTTTAGGTTTTAGGCATAATATTTTATCCTTTGGTCACAAGCATGTATCATGTGGATGCACTCTTTTACCCTTTGGACATTTGGGTGTTACGTGTACCTTTTAAAAAACATCAACATTAAAATATTATTTTAATAACAAAACCTTCTAGAGCTCAAAACTTTTGATCCGTAGGTCAGATTAAGGTGATGTTTTCTTTAAAATTGTGTATTTTTTTAAGATCGACGCAGTGGTGAAATTTTTATGTACACATTTCAAATGCAAAAGGTAATGTTACTCATTGTAATATTTACAGGCACTCAATTATAAAGTTCCAAATTTGGGAGGGTGTTGTAAACACTTGTGGACACAATTTTGGTTGAGCTCGACGTCCTAAACTTTTCAATGTTGCTTTATTGTATCTATGGGTGTATACATTTATATCTCTCTTGTTTGATGAGATGTTTTAGATCTATATTTTTGACACTTTTTTTACATGTTGACAATCTCTCTTGTGGGGTAGCTATTGTGGTGAAGCCTAGTGTTAGTTTGTTAGTGTTCGAGTAGTTGATTTTGACAACTCAGATAGATATGTGGTATCACTCTAGTCATTCAATAGTATGGGAGGGTGTGGTGTTGATATTTATTCTTTGCGTTTTGTGTCGTTGCCTTATTACCTTAGCTTTTCTTGGATAGTGGCACTCATATTTATTTGGATCTCGTGTCCTTGCCTTGTTGCCTTGGTTATTGTTCTTGGATCGTGATACACCTATTTATAGCAGTTGATCTTGCTTCTTCATATTTTTTATCTTTTCCTTATTATCTTGGCTTTTCTTGGATCATGGCACTCCTATTTATTTGGATCTCTTGTCCTTGCCTTGTTTCCTTGGTTGTTCTTGGATCGTGGCACACCTATTTGTAGCAGTTGATCAAATTATGTTTGGTGTTTTTTTTTGCATTTTCAAAATCACTCCATTGATAGTCTCCTTGCATGGAGCTATTTTGGTGAAGCCCAGTTTCAATTATTTTGACTTCTATGATCGAGAAGTGGATTTAGACCACAATGCACACCACACTTCTTCAGCATTATACAATTTTTTTGAGCCGAGATTATGAGAATATCTTGTTGCGGTATTTTTCTCTCTTTACTTTGTTATTACTAGTTTTGGGTACCTTGCGATGTCCAATTTTCCAAGTTATTGTATGTGGGTACCTCATCAGGCCTTATTTCTAGGACCTGCCTTCTTTTTTACCCACCTAATCTATGATTACGAGAGGGTGTTAGTGTAGGTTATTATTTATCCTTTTATTTATTTATTATGATAATTATTACACTTCTGTTAGCCCTACACTTGTTGGGTTATCTTTCTTAGGTGTACTATTTGTGTGAAGTTAGCTTACTAGTTGTGTTGAGTTAGCTTCTCAGTAATGTGGAGTTAGCTTACTATTCTTTTGGAGTTAACTTAACTATCAATATCAATTAGTGGGAGTTATTCACCACTGATTTAGGTAGTAGTTGCACTTCCCTCCTCCTATATGTACATTTTTCTTATTAAGTAATTTAAGTCATTCTATTATAATGTATTGAGCATTATGGATTATGATGGATTTCCATATATGGTATTTTAGCTCTCTTGTTTTACAAATCTGATGTGGTGTGTTATTATCATTTGAGATCACGGCTTGGAACAATCTTCTTATTGTTCCTTTCAGCATGCCCTTCGACTTACCTATATAAGGTCATTTTGAACATGTTATTCAATGGATACAAAAAAAAATCATTTAACTGGGAAAATTAAATTATGCTCAAGTTCCTTTAGCTGCCTACCCATAGAAAAGGGTTAAATTAACTATCTTGGTAGCTAATATCTTGGAATCATAGGAAGTTTACTAATTAGAAAAAATTTCAAATATGTTAGAGGTGAGATTCAAATTGATTGGTCACATGTAATGATCCCAATCATGGGAGAAATAAAACATTTAGAGCCTGAATCTATAAATAAATATATAGTTATCAAATTAGATGATCCTCGTGCTAAAATTCTATATGAAGATGTAGGTATTGGTAATTTTTTCATAACATATACAAGTGAATATGAAGCTCCCAAATTAATAAAAGGAGATCCTAATGACATCTAGACTTTAGAATTTTTCAGTAGATTTTTTTCAATTGGATCTGGTGCAAGGGTGGTTCTTATCTCACCAAGTGGAGAAATATTTCCATTCTCATACAAACATAATTTCAAAAACACAAACAATACTGCAGAATATAAAGATCTCTTAGTTGTTCTTAGATCTGATAAAGAGAAAGGAATCAAAAAACTTGAAAGCACAAGGTGATGCGGAGTTAGTTGTCAAACAAATTTGAAATCAATTTTAGGTACAGAATGAACATCTGAAACCTTATAGCAATAAATTTTGATGTCATGTTGATTGAATCCATCCTACAAATTGAGAATGAAAAATCATATTCATTGGCATCCTAATCTTCATTAATGATTCCTCATCATGATTTTGGCGAAGAAAATTCATTATTGAAATGGTCTTTTGGTCAAGTGTACCTAAAAAATTAGATAACTTGAAAGTGTTTAATGATGATAAACTAATCATATCCTTTTTACAGAATGCCCAAAATTTTAGAAATCTCTTCTTCGAATGGATTGAATCAGCTTATATAGAATCCAATTTTTCATCCAATAAACAAGGAATTTAATGTGAAGATCAAGGGGATAGAATTATTCAAATAAAAGGGAATAATATTCCCAAAGTTATTGTCTATGCTAGACATGTATGCTAGACTGTATTTTCACCTAAAACAAAATTACACAACACTCCCAATATTCAACTAAAAGGGAATTACACAACACTCCCATATTTACCCTCTTTTTTGATCTATGAGTATGTTAGACTAGTATTTTCCTCATGCATGATTTTCCATTATTGCTTGATTCTTGTTTATTACTTGGAGCATCACGTTACCATTAGAGTGCAACCTCTTTAATGTGTATGGGGTTCTAGATTGATCATCGTAGAAAATATTGCATGGTATTAGAGATCTTGTTCGGTAAATGCACACTCAGTATCTTTGGTTGCTAATTACATGTGGTTTCATTTTTTTCTTTTTGTGTAACTTTTCATTTGTTCTATTTTGGAAACGTGATAACTAGTATTAACAAATAGTTTTTTGGAGTTTGTGCATTTTTTTTCGAGGTTTGTGCATGTGTAGGGTTTAGGAATTTCATTTGCCAAATTTATCTAGCTACAATGTATATTTAGTGGGAAAGAACAATCTAGTGGTTGGTTCTTCATATTTGCTCTTATTAGTAATTTTAATTAAAACATTAATTATTTTTTATTTTTTGGACCTATTTTGGTCTATTTCCCTACTAGTATTACATTTTTTTTAGTTACCCTTGCATCCTTGATGTCTCCTTCCTTCCCCTGGTGAGCTATATATTACCTTGGAGATATCCTCCTACCTCAACTCGTCGAGTTGAGTCTTCCAGCTCATGTTGGTGAGATGCCCACATATCAAGCTGATTTTTCATTGTTTGATTCTTGTTGCTATGTGGGTGAGTTTTTTGTCTCTTTGCATTGCTTTTCTCTTGATCCATTTCATTTGAATTTCCATGCATTTATTTTTTTATGATCGAGTTGTGTGAGATCTTCCACTGTGATGTTGGCGGGTTGTTTTAATTATTTTCCCCTTTCATTGGGAAATGTTTCCTTGGCATGCATAGGTCATGCATCGAGCTATTGGTATTACGTTGAGTCATTGGGTTTACTGTCTGGCCTATGTTATGTTAGAGTATCTCTATTTTGGTTATGTCAATATTTTTCGTGGTTATTTCAACCATCATCTTTTCTTAGACACCTTAGCCTCACCATCAAACCTTATAGCTTGCTCGGCATTTCTTCCTTTTGGTATTCCCTGCTCAAACCCATCTTCATGGTTGGTACGCCTTTGGACCTATGCATGCATTTCCCAATCACCTTAACCTCATTGTGACCCTCACACTGGCTCGTTGGAGCCTATCATTTTGTGTCGTGCCACCTGTCTTACCTCTCCTCATGTGGCTATCCTCCTGCTTTCCTCGTTGATCCCCACCTACTCCTTTGACTACAACCCTCCATGCTTGTTTTCACACTTTGCTTTTGAAATTTGAAGCCCTATTCAATTTTAAGTGGGTTTTTAATATAAAAGGGTCAGTTTTTTAATACTGTGGGTGTTTTTATGTAAAGCGATAAGGTTTTTAATTTATAATAGTTAGGTATTAATTAAATTTTTTGGATCTAATAAATATCTTTATGGTGATCAAATTACTTTAGTAATATTTTAAATTCGGAATCTATTTTTAAAAAAAATAAGATCTTTATTTAAATTAGTGGTTAATATTTTTGTTTAATTAATATTTTTTTAATGGATTTTTAATCCCATTTAATTTCTAAAATTAGGATAATTTACATAAATTATAATTATAATTTTAAGCATTATTGGCAATTTTATTCTACTAATATTTTGCTGAAGTGTGTAGTGGCATTTCTAGCATTTGTTTTCCTTTTGGGGTCCCTTGCTACATCATGAAGGGTATTTTAGACTCAATTCAAGTTATTTATTACATTGTATTACCCTTGATTATTGCTTGCAGACTAGTGAGTGCATCTAGCATAGTATTCTGACAAGGGTGTTTTTGTTGCGACATGATACCCTATTTCTCACATAGGACCATATTTTTCTTCCCTCTTATTTTTTCTCATTTTGTTCTTTCTTACAGTGTTGAATTGTCGCGATCAATAAAACATGATTGTGGTCTCCAATCTTGCGTGTTATTATGATGATTGCAAGGTGACTGACTGACTGTTTCATGACACAAATTCGCACCTGATTGTAATAAGTGCACTAACCTAGAAAGTGCCAAATTTAAGGGGCATTAATATTCTTCTAGGATGGAAGTGTTTTCTTTCTCTTTGCTTCTACATTCCTTCTTTCTCTCTCTTCATAATGGATTCCTCTTCAATACATTTGTATCATACCATTGAACTTCTTCAAATGGAGATGTAAAATTTCTATGGTATTTTTAGTAAAGGGTTACTCCATGTCACCATGGGAGTATAGACTGAAGCTAAAGATGATCTCGCAAAATCTAGGTGGTTTAAATGTTGTGATGAAGCCTTGGGTCTTCTTTGTATGTTCGTCTCTCTCGGCTTGCTATTCCACATCAAAAATTCCACAACACTTGATGAATAATGTAAAATTAATGATTGTATGTTTCAGCAATAATATAACATTCAAAGTGCGCATGAGTTGGGTGAGTGAACTACTAGGATTAAATCCTAGTGGTTTTTGAAACTTGTAGGCCTTCTTCTCAAAGTTCTTTCACACTATATTACTTCTAAAGGAATGTAAAGTGGAGAAGAAATATTAGCATTTGATCTTGTTTATTATTTTCTAAGTTATGGTCCCATATACTCCATCTATATTTCAACTTTCCATGCGATGAAATCCACCTTGGGAACCTCATTTGATAGTTTTTGTCCAAACACATTCAATAACATGACAAAATCATTCAAATTGGGACTCTAAAATCAAATTCACATGCCCTTATGGAAAGTAATTGGTAAGGAAAATAAAAAAATTAAAATAAGAAAGATAAAAACTACCATACCCAAAACTGAAGCCAAGACCAACAATGTCCCAACCAAGCATAGCATGAATGCTTCTACTTTTGAGCCTAAAGTGAAGAAGGGTAAAATGTAAGTGTTCCTATTTTAAAGATTTTGGCCATGAAGAGCATGAATGTATGAGAAATAAATATCACTTAACTTCATTTACTTGAGAAAAATAAAATAAGTGTTCTTAATTCTATCATAGAAAATACTCCAAAGGACGAATCTTTCAACGAAAAGGAGTCTAAATCATGAGAAGAAGAAATGAAATTCCCTTGTAACTAGAGAATATCCTTCATCAACATGGATGATCGATTTCGTTGCCTCATACCACATGGATTCTTTGCATGTTGATTTCTCCAACATCAAACTATGTCACATGTCACAAATCATGTTGGGGTGATGACACTACAGTGTCAGTTTCTAGTAGTGGATCAGTAGATATGGATGGTGGAACACTTAACCAAGGTGTTGAGTGTTCCTAATATCTCTACCAATATCCTATGTTTACCAAATAAACACACCTTGGTGAAAGAATATGAGTGGAATTTGGTCCTAACTCAGTGATTATGATGTGAGATTTACACATGACTCCATAGTGTCTGAGGGAAAGGCATATCATCATTTATGGTTGTATACATTCTCCCCACCTTTACTTATGATTTGACACCCACTACCTTGCTCACTCGTGCAGATGAAGTTAATCATCTATGTAATTAAGACAAAATGAAATGGTCAATGGTCAAAATTTTAGCCTATGTTATATTTTCTATGGGTCTTTGTGAGGGTTGTGCCATTAGAAAAGCACCCCAAAGAAATTTTTGGCAAAGGAAAATCATGGGAGAGATGATCTTCGTCCTTTGGATCTTGTTCATCAGTGACATTTCTAGCCCCTTTCCCCATCTCATTCATTTTTTAGATCTCTATATAAACTAAACTTCATTGATGACTTTTCATGTTACACTTGGGTGTATTTTATTAAGCTTAACTCTTAAATTTTCAATCACTTTTAAGACTTTAAGGCTATTGATGAGAAACAAATTCAAAGGAATATCATGGTTCTTCGAAAAAAACTATAGAAGCGAGTACGCCGAGAAATAGGTCTCAAATAGTTTTTTGTCTTCGAAGATATATTTATTTATGTAGACACCTATAATTTAACCCAAGCAATTTAAATACTTAAATGTGATAATTATCCTCATTCCCGCAAATTGACGACATATCATCAATATAACACACTTCTTCTTATATCACCATTAATTAGCTACATTCCGCTAGTTAATTAACCCTTATATCCAAAAAATACATAATTAATACCCATTTCTATATAGAATAATTAATTATTATTAATTAATTAGCACCCTCTTCCATTAAATCAATAAATCATCATTTATTTGTTCAAATTCCTCTCATAACATAAATCATAGTAACTATTCCTCTAAGAAATCTTATATATGCTTACACACATGTTAATTAATCACTTGGGGTAATTAATAAATCCCCCCAAATCCCATGAGTCACTAAAGGAAAAAATAAACTCTCCTAAGGTTGACTCAACCCTTTCTAAACTTCCCTTATCCACAACTAATCCAACCTCTCCATTTATCCCACATGAAGATAGGATGTAGAGATTCTTCTATCCATTGGGCTATATAAGGAGCCCTTCTCCTACCTTTTCTACTTACACAAAAATGAGCATAGAGCATGCACTATAGCCATTTTATCATCTTAGAGCATTCTTCCATTAGAAGATCTAGCTTTCTGCATTTCTTACATTCATCCACCCAATTTTGAAAGTCATATGGAGATATGTCAAGTGGTCTTCTAGCCATCGATCTGACAAGACTCCATTCTTAGAAACCTTGGTATTTCAAGCACATAATGAAATCTTTGATTTCTAGAGATCTACATAGGTTCAATCTCATCTCATTTAGCATTCAATAAAAGATAGAGGTTAATTTGTTTAGTATATTATCTTGAAATGTTCATTTCATGTTTAATGTAGAAAAGTTGATAGGTTAGCTTTACTTAAGCTCTTAGCATGATGATGCATAGGTTTTACTTTAGCATTATATTGAAGCTACTAGGTGTTAATTTTAGATTTTCTTACATAGATAACTAATTCATTTATACATTTGGCACGCCCGATGGGACGGGTCCTTAGTCCCTTAGCATTGTAGTTCAATTTTTATTGTTATTTAAATATTTGGCTTACCCTTGATATGCACATGTGTGAAATTATGTTAAATTTCTCTATGATTTTGCTAACTTTGCATGCGTTGATTCTTGTTTAGGGGTTTAATTTTGATGGGTTGTTGTCAAATTTTTGCTAACATGTTAAAATTTTGAAGATTTTTTAACTTATTTATATCATTTGGCCATATTTTGACATCATCACCAGGTACAATTTTAGAGGAGGGGGTGTAGGTACACAAAACCATGCACAAGCACATAAAACCATGCGCAGGAACTAATCCCGATGTGCACACACACTAGTTTAGTGTTGTACCTTGCCTTTGTAAAAAATATGTTAGGCTAGTGTAGGCACCCTAAAGGTAGTGCAAGTTCCCTAAAGGTAGCACATGCACCCTAAAGGTAGTTTAGGCACCCTAAAGATAGTGCATATACCCTTCTGCTAGCCCCACACACTCTGTCTTTGTATTAGTGGCACATGCACCCTTATTCTAGCGCATGAATCTCTCGGCTAGTGCACACGTATTGTCATAGCTTTTGTACCTTTTGATTTTCTTTGCGGGTGCACACACATGCTTAAATGGGCATGCATACACTCTAAAGGGAGTAGACACATCATTATGTACATACAAACATACCTCTCAACATGTTTTTTTTACATAGGGGTACACACACGCTTAAATGGACATGCATACACTCTGAAGGGTGTGCACACACTGAACCATGTTCATTATAAATCTTCCAGAGGCCATAAAATTTTCTCCCAAACTCAAAACGAATCCGTTATTTTTTTATTGGAAAGGTATTGAAGTGAACTACACAGTGGAAACATAAATTTGGTGTTTTTAGTTACCAAAAAATTAAGTTTTTCATTTTTATAGAACTAGTCATTTCTCACATGTCTAAATGCTTTGTAAATTTTTTTCTTTAATTTTCTAACACCTTGCAGGGTTTATTTTGAGAGTAATTTATATTTTTCATGTTATATTTGAACATACTTTGTTCTAATTTTACTTGATTAAATTTAATGAATGTTGCATTTTTGTTTTGGAGGATAGGATCATGAATTCTCTTCCCTCGCACCTTTTAGGTGAGCTTGGGAATCAGAAACGATCCTACTCTTGTCTATTCTTTAGAAAACATCTCATTTAACTTTATTTTTTGTGCTAAGGAAATGAATGTCAAGTGGGTTAAAATGAAAAAATGGTATGCATTTCCATTAATATATACTTAGTTGGGCCTTTTTTCACGTATGCTCTTCTCTTGCATCCTTGGACGATATTTAGAATCACAAACAACATCTTATCCCCTTTCTTGATTTTGGAGAACTACTAACATCTTTGTGTAGAACCCAAACAAACGCTTGTAAAAGAAATAACCCCAATAGATGTTAATTGGAGAACTACTAACATCTTTGTGCAGAGACCAAACAAACACTTGCGAAATAAATAAACTAGGACATAACCCCTTTGTTATAAGCCTTAAGCTACAACAATGGGGGTGGTCCTAGGAACCCCAAAGTAGTCCATGCAAGAGGGAACCTTGTGGATGAAATGGGAAGTGTTCCATACAACCTACTTGACTAGTATTACCATTTGTGAGAATTAACGTCAAATTTATCCGTATCGTGACCCTAGTGAGAGTACATGATGGAGGTATTTATTTCCCATTATGCTTGAATTGGATAAAGTAAAGCCGAGATACTCTAATAATTAGTCAGTGTGACTTTTTTTGGAAAATTGAGATCACTCGTAGATGACTTGTGACACATAGTTGAGTGAACCACCTAGGAAAGCCATTCAGTCTTTGGAGCTAACTTGACCAAATAGTTGTTGTAAAGAGCCATCATTCATCATGAAACATGTATAATGTTACTTTTTTCTTAGTTTTTCACTCACCCTAAGGTGAGGTGAAACTCTGTCGAAGTGAGGGAAAAAAATTTCATCCTCACATGTACTAATTCCTTCACTTTATTTTGACACTTTGTTGATCAAAAGAGGAGTGAACACATGTGTGTTTCCAACTGATGGTGTCACCACTTTTATGTCCATTTACGCTCATCCATGTTTGTGGTTGGGTTGTTAAACGTCTAAAGTGTTTGGAAAACATACTCATATCATTGGTAACCATTTGATCTTGATACCCAATTCAATATCTTCATCATAGTTAGGCTTGATCCATCACTTGACTCTTTTTTGAGGAGTTATCTTGTTTGTATCGTATCGCCACGATTTTTATATTTACGTCTTGTTTCTTGTAAACTCAACCTAAGTTTCTAGATAGTAACATTATGCTATGCATGCATCGTAACAATTCCTTGATATACTCTAGCCTTAGTTTTCCTTCAAACATTACCTTGATTTTAAAAAGTGTTTTTGTTACCTATGTGCACATCATAATAATATTATTTCAATACTAATACCTTCCATTTTCATAAATTTTGGTTAACGTATCTTAGTGGTATTGTTGTGTTGTTCATGTTTATAACTTATAAGTTTTTATATTTAGGTCTTGATTGGATCTAAACTCACTTTTAGTATACCTTTCTTGGAAATTATATCAACCTTTTGTTATTAATTACTTCTTGTTTGTTTTTGAACTTGGCATAAATGGTGACATTTTGTTGATCATCTTATGTTTCAAACCATTAATTAATTGGACGCTTGGGAGATACTCCATTTGACTAATTGGTTTAACAAAAAATTTGTGTGATTGTGTCTCATTTGTCACATCGACTTATCCATTTCAGACAATCACTTTGATGCATTGATTCTTTATCATTCATTATTGTTTGGTCATTAATTTGGCTTTGTGGTTTGAACTTGCGTGATTGTTCTTTTTCTTTATCTTCCTTATAAACTCATTTATAGGAAAATCCTTTGGGTCTTTTATCCTCTTCATATTCTTGTTTTTCCCTAAGTTCATGATCATTTTTGAACATACCTTTCAAACCTTTGCAAAAAAATTCAAGAAAATTTTGCATCAATCGAACATTGGAAATATTTCCTTTATATCTTTTATGTTGCTAAAATTTTCATCAATCCTTTGACATTTACGCCTCCATCCCTTGTTGGATTATCAATCTTAAGGCATCACGATGTATGTTTTCCTTAGCTTCCCTTTTGGAAAATCACACAAGCATCCCCATATTTATTAAATGTCTAGTTGGTTGTCGGTATGATGCCCAAATCAACATGAAACCTTCTTCACTTTGAAGAAATTTGATCATACAATTTAGGGTCTAGAACATTGAACCCAACACATGAAAAAAAATGATTGATGATCATAAGTTCCCTCATACATACAACAATAAGGAATAACAATTTCGGCATTCACATCAAAAGACACCCATCATGACCAAACCTTATTTGGTTCTTCACACTAGAGAACCCATCCAAGTAACCCGTTCCCCACATTCATATCATAGTTGGTGGTATGGTTTGGACACTTTTGATCCAAATTATTATTTGAGTTCCCCCCACTCTGCTTCTAATTCTAATCCAAAAATTTCCTCTTCTTCTTAGGATTCCAATCCAAATATTTCCTCTTATTCTTCTGATGAGTTAGATCCAAAATACTATTTGGATTCATATAATTCGACTCCTAAGTCACGGTATTCCCCTTCTTCGCAGGACCTCTATTATAAGTCACCTAAATAACGTTTTCCTCCTCTAAATATTTTTTTTCTATGTAAATTCTCTTCATCATTCATCTAATGAAACTCCTATGTCGTAGTCCTCCCTATCTTCATAGGACCCTCTTCATCATTCATCTAATGCGAGTCCTACGTCACAATCCTCCCTTTCTTCATAGGACCCCTTTTATTTTTTACCCTTAATGAAAAATTCTTCCCTTAAAAATACGCATGACTCCAAATCCATCTAATCAAACATCTAATACAATTCTTGAATTGTGGTCCTCTCTTTCTTCGCAGGACCCTTGTTATTTATTCATCCAATGTGATTATTAAGTCACAATCCTCCCCTTCTTCGACATGACCTTCTTCATCAATCACCCCCATGAAGTATTCCTTCTATGAAGATTCATGTGACTCAAATTCCTTATAGTTAAACATATGAATCAACCCATATGTCACAATCTGTAGACTTTTGACTTAATCCTAATATTTTTTAGACAATATATCATCGTATAGGTAGGTCCACACAACCTTCTTCTACTCTCGATAAATCTATCTCCACATCTTCTTTATCCCCCATGTCATCTTATTTTATCAATCATCATCAAACATATTTTAAGTCTTCCACACCAATTGAACCTGTTTCTTCCAATCAACCCTTAGCGGTTCGATCAACAACTCATATCGATTGACATCTTTCAGAATGAATAAAGCATCAAGGCATTTATAGGGGAACACGAAGATATTCCTTTATCATATTATGAGCAAGGATTCTCTTTAGACTTTGATGTGTCCACATATTGTGAGGAAAAGGTTGATTCATTTTATCAAGAAATGAAGGAAGATCCTCAGATCATGCAACATGATCCTCCTCTTATTCTTCCATCTTCACATTATTCATTATGTGATGAAACTCCTAGGTCTTGAATTAATCCATGGCCTATCTTCTCATCACCCAATTTTTCTTTACATATCACAATTCCTTAATTCGCAATCACACTTTGTATCATTTCCAAGCATCCCATCGCCTTCTTCTATATATTGGCCACCTCCAAGTAGCCATTCATAATCTAGTTGTGGGTCTCCTCCAGGTAGTCCATTACCTTCTATTCTTAGGCCACAACTAACTAGCCCCTTGTATTCTATGTATGGATCACCCCCATGTAGTCCATCATCTTCTATTCTTGGGCCACATCCTAGTATCCCATCATATTACATCTATTAGTAACGTCCTAGTAGTTGTTCTTCTTTTATTCTTGGGACACATCCTAGTAGCCATTCATCTTCTGTCTATGACTCACCTCCTGGTAGCCCATCTTCTTCAATCCTTGGATTGTATCCTTTTCATCCATCACATTATCCTTCTACCAAATATTTTGATAATCCCACCTCCATTCCTCTCATCAATTATAAACATCCACATTATTCTCTCACTTCTTGGGATAAAACAAGTCAAGCATTAGCTTATAAGAAATCCAGACACGTTCTTTATCAAGCTAACATCAAAACTCCACAGAGCTCCAAAGCTCCCAAGAACTCAAAAACTTATAAAATTCAAAATCAAACCAAATTCTAGAATGCACTCTAATGTACTGATCAACTATGGTGCAAAGTGAAGAAACCTATGGATAGGGAAGTCAAACTCCCACATATGAAACCCATGTTTCAAAACAAATCACAGCCATTTTTTAAGGGTGAACTCATCAAGATCATCAAGATCAGGGATAATATCACTCTTGATAAACAAACGCACTTAGTCTCCCTTATCAAGGAAGTCACACACATCATTGTTGGATCCTATCATGGAGATTGATATTGCTGGTCCCAACTTCAAAAAAATCAACAAAAATCATAAAACAATTCAAAAATCAAAAATCATCAAATAGTTCAAAAATACAAAAAATGATAAAACATTAAAACATTACAAAAACAAAATCAAAGGTACAAAGATCAAACATTACAATCAGGTATTCCTCTACAAGTCATGGATGTTCTTTCCTCCCTTTCTTTCATATTCCTCTGCAAATCATCCACCATTTTAATCCTTTCAATGTTATTTTGGTTAGCCTATTCGCATGCATTTTGTAACATTTATCTCTATGGTATCCATTTAACCTTGGTCTTTCATAACCTTGGTAAATTAAAGAAAGAATGATCTCTTAGAGATCCTATCACTATCTACATATAATAAACTTGTTGGGAAGAATTTTTGGGCGTATTTTTTGACACTAGCCATTGACGTCATCACAATCACTTCTAAATCCTTCCATCAATCCATCAATTGTTCTTAACCCCTTATCAAACAAGAGAGCTGAAATATGTTTTCATAAAGTAAAAGAATCAAAATTAATCAATCAAAAAGTTAAAGCTAAAAGAAAAAAAAAATTGATATGTAACTCTCTCCTAGGGTATTTCCAATAATCTCTACCGGGGCTATGGACACCTTACTGGAAGTAGAGAAATTTTGTGAATAGAATCATATGCATCTTTGTCAAGGCTATGAATGCCTGGTTGGTAACGGAGCAATGTACGGGATCTCCTTCCAAAATCCATTCACAAATCACCTTTCAAACTAAATCATTCCTACACAATGGCTAGTGTCTTCACTTGATGTCTATAAAAATATTTCCTTTGAGAGGTAATTCATTTCCGCGTGCACACATGGGATATTGATGAGTAAACAATATTAGTATGTTATCAAGTGTTTCTTTTTAGACCTTGTTCAAACTCTTGTTTTAGCACATGTCTTGTCTAAAGATTTGTTCCTTGGACTAATCACTTTTTCATCGACCACCTTCTAAATATTTTCATTGCATCTTCTATTATTCAAAAATAATTTAGAACATCCATGTGTATCAGATGTCCTCTTTTCCATGTTTGCATGAACTTTTGTCCCCTTTTAATAAGACAATTTTCTACTTCTTTTCTCTCGTGTGTTTATTGTCTAGCTTACATTGGAAGCATCCTTAATCCCTTCTAAATGAACCTATTTTATATTGGCCTTGATCCCCCTTCAGTGTGTGAATATTTTTCCTTTGAATACTCCCACCTAATTTCTAGGTAATTATCACATCTTCACTTTCTTGCGCATATGCATGGTATTCCATCCTTATACATCCCATCTATCACTAGGGGAATCCATGCTTCTTTGTCTTCTTGTACATATTTTTAGAAAACTTTCAAAATAAAAAACAAAAAAATAAAAATCATCCTACAAAACATCGCTCTTTGGTTCTCGCATGTTCTTGTGCATGACTCAAGGATCATATTGATCTACCTCTATCAACAAAATTGGTTTGCTTACTATGTCTATACTTTGGGGCACAATGAGTTGCTTGGTATTGTTTCATAGTGCACAATTACTTTTCATAGGACCCAAATTTCCTCCGTTATCTCCCTCGCATGTATCCTTTCTTGGGACACCATCTTTTAACCCTTGTCATTAATTCACATAGGTTGTAATCAAAGCTTGATAACAAAAACATTACATTATGTTTCTCTGTTAGGTTAGCTTGTTTAATTTCTCATATTACATCGCATTATGTATGTTGCAAGGAGTTAGGAATAATTTATTTTCTTGTATTGCATTGCATTTTGTATGTTGTATGGAGTTCGTATTTTCAGCAATGGAAAATTATTTGTAGTATGAATTTTCATGTCATTCTATAATTGTCGTTTGCTTATATTTTTAATATGGACCAATAACGTAGATCTTTGGAAATATGATGACACTAAAGTTGTTTCAATACACTGGAGGAAATTTAATTCTTTTCTTCCCATCTTCATTCCTCTTCTACATCACTCTCCTATCAACACTATTATTCTGATTAACCTAGGGAATCCTGCTCCTACCCATTCTTCTATCCATTTATCCTACCTTTTTCGATCATTGATTACCTTCTTTCATCACCCCATCGATGCTTGAGGGGGCATCTCCCACTTCTACTAATTTTTATTGTATGCCTTCAAAATTTATATTTCTACTATATTTTAAGTGGCCTCACTTACACCACCCTAAAGAGGGGAAAATGTAGACATCTATAATTTAACCCAAGAAATTTAAATACTTAAATTGTGTAAATTATCCTATTTCCCATAAATTGATGACATATCATCAATATAACACACTTCTTCTTCTATCACCATTAATTAGCTACATTAGGCTAGTTAATTAACCCTTCTTTCCAACAAATACACCAATTAACAACCTTCCATAAATTAATCCCCCTTTCTATCTAGAATAATGAATTATTATTAATTAATTAGCTTCCTCTTCCATTAAATCAATAAATCATCATTTATTGGATTAAAATCCTCTCATAACATAAATCATACTAACTATTCCTCTAAAAATCTTATATAAGATTGAACACCTATTAATTAATCACTTGGGTTAATTCATAAATCCCCCCAAACCCCATGAGTCACTAGAGGACAAAATAAACTCTCCTAAGGTTGACTTAACCCTCTCTAAACCTCCCTTATCCACAACTAACCCAACCTCTCCATTTATCCCACATGAAGAGGGATGTAGAGATTCTTCTATCCATTGGGATATATAAGGAGCCCTCCTCCTACCTTTCTACTTACACCTAGATGAGCATAGATCATACACTATAGCCATTTTATCATCTTAGAGCATTCTTGCATTAGAAGAGCTAGCTTTCTCCATTTCTTGCATTCATCCACCTAAGTTTTAAATTCATATGGAGATATGTCAAGTGGTCTTGTAGCCATGATTTGACAAGACTCCATTCTTGAAAACCTTGGGATTTAAAGCATACAATCAAATCTTTGATTGCTAAAGTTCTACATAGGTTTAATGTCATCTCATTTAGCATTCAATAAGAGATAGAAGTTAATTTGTTTAGTATATTAGCTTGAAATGTTCATTTCATGGTCTATTGTAGATATGTTGATAGGTTAGCTTTGCTTAAGCTCTTAACATGATGATGAAATGGCCAACAAAGCAATATATGTGAATTTAGGGAATGGCTTGAATAGGTTTAGTTCAGCATTGTATTGAAGCTACTAGGTGTTAGTTTCAATTATACTTACATAGCTAACTCGTGCATACATTTGGCACACTTGATGGGACTTCAACCTGGGTCTCTTACCCGTTCTCACATCTCTAGCTTTGTTTACAAATTCTTCACTACATCCAAGATCTCATCGAAAATGGGGGGATAGAAGTTGAAATCCCAGAGAAAAATTAGATGTGAAACAAAAAGATGGGAATATTCAAAGAACCATTCCCTAAACATGGTAATTCAGATGAGAAAAAGTCAGACCAAGGAGAGTTATCCCAGAGTTACAAAGTAGTGAATTATCTATATACCAATAAGGACAATAATAATTATGATTCACTCATTAGATGTATCTTCTCTCCTAATGACCATGTTAACACCATTCAGATCAAGGAAAAGGATTGTGTTTTGGTAACAAGGTGCACCTGCCTCATTATTTATGAACCCTCTCTATCGACCTTGCAAGATGGTATGTATAACATCTTAGAACAACTTGAGAAGACATTTGCCAAGATTTCAATCTTGGATCTTCTCAAAATATCAAATGTACATAGGGACATATTGTACAAAACTCTTCAGGGGTTAGAAGTGTTTTTTTGCTGAATAGGGTGTGTACCGTAAGAGAAAAACATATAAGGTAAAGGTGAGGAGGAATACCTATGAGTGAAGGTGGAAGGTAGAGTGCATGCATTATGATTTCTGGATCTAATGCTAATCGTGAGAACTTCCTTTTTCTAAAAGGAACTACTTAAGAATACAAAACAAGACCACAAGAGGAATATTAAACAATATATGTCAGTGGACTACCTAGCCTAAGCTAGATGTGGGAAGTGTGATACTTCCTAGATGGATGTTAATCCACTATTTAAAATAAATTAATGTAAGAAATAATGCAAACCAACAATATCCTATTGTAGTTGATATGATTTAGGTGTCTCATTCAAATACAATAAGAAAATCTAATCTAACAGGATAGCTTATGATTAGATCTGGAAGTCAAAAAAGTAAGTAAAGTTGTTAGGACAGGTCAGGGTCAAGCTTTAAGTGATTTGATTTGTTTAGGTAAGTGTTATGGGGTTGTTGTTATAGGCAGGTTTACTAGACATAGAGACTAAAGTCTGTTTGTTATGACCAATGCCGGTTGAGTATAGACCGGTGATGGTTTAGGATAACCGGCATTGGTAGGGTTGGGATGATTGAAACTTAATGAACTTTGTTTTTGGTCATTCTCTGTGATTTCATAGAGAATGGACAAAGAATGGTGAGGTTAATGAAGGTGCTGGGAATACTCAGAGTTTTCTGGAGGTGGGTATGGAAGGATGGAAGGTTGTAGGTGGTTAGGTAAAGGGATTGACATGAGGGTGAGAGATAATGTGATGCAAGGGAAAATAGAACTCCTAAACAGAAATGGAGAAACTAATCTAAATAAATATGTGAAGGTGCAGCTCCAAATGTACTTATTTTGTACTTGAATGAGACCAGGTGATTAGATGGAGGTGATGGTTGACCCATGGAACTGATGGTCAGTGTCATGGCTGTGCTTCTTGGAACGTTACCGTGAATGATTTCTCTTTAGATCAATGCTTGATGTTAGTTCAGGATGTCAGGATGTGCAGGAGTGCTCTAGTGCATGCTTACATGTAGATCTCTCTTCTTCAAAACTTGAATAATTCTTCCAACCTCTCAAACAAGGTTACCAAAGTGAATATATGGTAACCAAAGATGGTTTAGGGTGACTGGTGTTGGTTTTGATTTGACCAACATCGGTTAAGGTGGGAAATCCTACATTTACTAAAAATGACAGATCTTGGCAATCTTTTTGACCAACTCTATCTATTGTCATGGATCAAAACGGAATGTTGAGCTTAGATAAGAGGGAATATGGTGAGAGGAAGAATAGGCATGTGAGTTTAGTGTTTGAACATAGTCTTAGTTAATTAAGGTAGGTAGGAATAGTCTTAGTTAGCTTTGGGAAGTGGATATTGAGTTCTAATAAAAAGAAAACATGTTAAGAATAGGTTTATGATGAGGTGTTAAGGTGATGTCGTGGGGTGAGGTGTCTAGTTGAGGTGGAAATTAGTTTTATTAAGGTAATTAAACAATGAATATTGTTAGAGTGGGCATTAATTTAATTTTTGGTAATTAAATTAATATACATGTAGGGTGTAGGGCGAGTTTGACCAAATTTGGTGTCTACATTTTGCACCTTTTTGTCATGTAGCTTGTATTGGTAAGCAACGCTAACAAAAACAAGGATTGATTTCCCTAGGTGTGGATGAAGGTGATCCCCCTTAAACTAGGAATTGATGAGGTTTTATACATAATCGGTGAGTGGTTTGATAAATTTTGAGTTGGTAGAGGTGAAATCTCAGGTGGGGAGGGGCAATTGTCGACTTAAGCAATTGGTAATATGATTGATATCTCCAAATCCCCTAATCGCTAATAGGTCAAGGTCAAAATCAGTGTAACTAGGCATATGAAACTCCTATAGGTGCTATGCACACTCTCTAGAGTCTGTTTCTCGACAGGTTGTCTCACTCCTTGAAGTTGAAAAGCTTCCATCACTCTACGTGTATCCCTCAAGGTCGATAGGTTTATCTCTGATGAGGATGAAGTCATTCAAGAATGTCTAACGCATACCTGATACTGCTATGACGAACTTCAACTTAGGGTAGCCCTGTAGGAACAATCAGGTCATGTCTATGAAGAACACATCCAAGGTTTTTTCAGGATTAACAAACATGCCAATAGGAATGAGACTTCAAAATAGGTTGTCTTGTCCTAAAACAAGAAGGGTCAACAATGTCATAAGGTCTAGAAAAGATTACAAGGTGGAAAATTTTCACACCTAACTAGGTTCGATCCATGTAAATGGCATTACTCAAAAGTATGGGTACGGGAGCCAAGGTATCGCTAAAATAGCAAATACCTTGATGGTAAACCTGAAAAGGAACCTATAAATGCTAGTTTGGGCTTATAGGCCTGGTTCTATAGGTGTAATATATGTCACTAGGTGTCATGACATGGTGAGTGTCACATTCAAAGATCAGTAAAATGGGGTCCACCACTGATACCAATCAGGTAATACCATGCTAGTTAATGATTTGGAATTGACGTTGGTTCTCCATCAGTATCCTCTATCATGACCTTAAAGATGAGTTACCACGATCTTGGGTTCATCACAGTAAAAATTATGTATATGGACAAAGATCATTGTTGTGTTGTGACTTTTGAGGAAAACGACATAGCCATTTGACCTTTTGCACTTTTCCTAGAGAGAAGGAGAAGGAATTATACTGGGATGAGGTGGAGATTACGAGTTGGTGAGAGGAGCTAGTAAATGGGTCCACAAGAGTGGTGTGATAGATTTGATTGGTTGGAGGTGAGTAGTGATTTTGGTGATGGAAGAGGTAGGAGAGTGTTCAGGTGGGCCACTGGTGTAGCAGCTAGATATGCCACCATGCAGATGGCACCGAGATGAGGTAGGATCTCATCCTATCTATGTATTTATTTTGAAAAATAGGTATGGGAATCGGATTATGTAAAAAAAATTTGGGTGGGGTTTGATTTTGAATTTGGGGTTAATATTGATGTAATGAGGGAAGGGGGATGTCCCATGTATGTTAAATAGGGATGGGGATGAGCTTAGGTTAGGTTTGGGTAGGGAAGGGTAGGTAGTTAGGGTTTGTTTTCAAAAAATTTAGGAAATGGTGGGGGTTTCATGTTTTGGAAATGTGACAGAGACTGACATCATTCAAGGGTGGCTGACATCCATCGACCATAGTTAGCATTGGTAAAATAGCAGGTGACCAATGTCAGTCATGATGGACCGATGTCGGTCATCAGTGACCGATGCTGGTCGACATTTGAGAAAAAATAGATCAAGAAAGGGTTATGGTGGGAGGGAAAGATAATCGGTGAGGTACAAAGGAAAGTGAGGTGAGAATAGGTAGGGTAAAAGGTATATATGCTATGAGTTGAGGGGTGTGAAATTTGGATGGGAGAAAGGGGTAGGTCATTAGGGTTGTGGTGAAATAAATAATAAGAGCTTCAGAATAGGCCAGTCGGGTAAGTTATATGTTAGGTATGGTCAAGATTTAATAATGGTATGGTTTGTTAGATGTAGGCTAGAGAGTATTTTTGGATGAGGGATAAAGTACCACCCTTATTGACATTGATACGGGGGAGCATGATAGTAGATGAGTGTTTTCATGTTGTAGATGTGGTATTGATTGTTATCTGACGCTACTAGTGTGTAGCTCAATATCTTAGCTTGATGGTCACAATCATCAATAGATGGGATGATGTGACCAACACATTCCATTTGCCAATGGGTGATATCATAATCACCCTAGAGGATGTGTACAGGATCTTGTGGTTACTGATAATGGGAGAGAAAGTGTATTCTATTTCTTCAGAGGAAAAAAAGGAGATGATGTTGGCGATGTTTGGAGAGGGTATGCTGGAGATGAGGTTCCAAAGCACGAGCCTAAGTTATGGAGATATGTGCATGGCCCATTCTGAGGAGATGAGGTTCATTTTTCTAATCATGGAGGTAGTGTGCTATTTTTTCTTCCCAGATGTGGAGGGTGGAAAATTCCCATGATCACTGATGGGGGTCCTCTAGGACATGAAGGAGAAGAGGACCTGATTTACCTGGGCACCAAAATTTTTTGTGTAGCTATACAGGAAGTTGTGGGCCTATGGGAAACTGCGGGGGTTCATTTTTTGATGTACCTTCCTCTTACATTAGTGGGAATATGAACACATCGTATGTGCATTTGAGGCAGGTTTGATCTGAGTTGGGTATAGGCCTTGGGTACTTATTGGTGGAGAGCACAAGGCAGCTAGGTCAACACATGGTATGGCATATTGTAGGTGGGTGTTGGATGGTTTTTCCATTATTGATATCATTTGGATTTCGTATGTCGGTTTTCCTTCATACAGGCACATAGTAGTGGAGCTAGATAAGTTAAAAAAACTGAAATGGATAGAGGGGCATCGTTTCGGTGAGCATGAGATGATACCCGTTGATAGAGTCAGGAGACACTTTGGACTACACTAGGATGTGCCACCACCATTCCCACAGTATAAGAGAGATGATGTGGAGAGGCATATGCCTCTACCAAAACCGATGGTACTGACAAGGAAGGTGGAGTAGGTGGTGCACCGATAGATTGATGACACCGGGATTACAGATAGATACAGGTAGTGGTGGGCATCCCAACTATGAGTAGCACCACCTAGGATAGGGTAGTCAGACTTGGATACCCTTATAAGTCAAAGGGATACTTTCTAGGGGTAGGTTGCCACTTTACAGGTCTAGATCATAGTATTAGAGGGATAGCTGACAGGGTTTGAGGAATAATTTTCCACATTGTAAGCACATGTGATAGCTTTACAAGCCTATATGGCATAGGGATAAGCACCAACATAGGTCGGGGATGGAGATAGGGGAATGGTAGCCGCCCTACCGGTGTAGGTAGCAAGGTTACAGGGCCAGTTGGCTACTTCACAGGCTCAGATTGTGACCCCGTACAGGACTAGGTCACAACATAGCCAGTGCCTTAGGCTCAGGGATAGGGTCCCATGGTATAGGTAGCAACGGGATAGGGTCCATGATGCAACCTATAATTAAGTAATATATGCCCTGGCACACTGGCACATCACTTAACCTAGACTAAGTGCTCACCCGAAGCGTGTAAAGGTACCAGGCCCCTATTTAGGGTTGTTGTTACAGGATGTTAGCATGAAGAAGACTCTAATCATTTAGATCTATAACTAATATATCTTTCATAGAGTGTATATTCAAACTTGGATCTAGAACATAACAAACTTAATATATAAACATAATGGAATCAAGCATGCAATACCAAATTATAACCATGATAACACCTTGTTTCTGTCCATAATCTCGTTTATATTAATTTCAGTAGATACAAAAAATATTCATTATAATAACAGTAGTATACGTTCATGCGTGTAATAGATCTAGCAACATAATCTCACTATACCCTAGTTCTCAAACGTATAAATATACTCTCTCTATATATATATATATATATGTGTGTGTGTGTGTATATATATATCCCCCTTCTACTACATAGTTTACTACATATTTATAAGGGTGGGGAATTTCCCTTCACCACTTATCTAATGCCAAAATAGGTTGCATGCTATTATTAGCCACGCGCTATTACAAAAATAGGTTTACATGCAAGAGTGTTAATAATAGATCTTCCTTAATCAACTATGAGTTAGACATTCTATATTTAGCCTACATCCATGCAAAGTGCTTCATAGCTAACCATCTAAAAATAGCCAATACATGATGTGCAAATTTCCAATTGGTTTGAGTGATCGGCACGTTACCTCCAAAAACAGATCCTTGTTATGAAAATGAATAAGTCCCGAATCTATCTCTATTCTGCACGTGATCCTCTCTGATTCTTCCACACCTTTGAATGTGCTCTGTTCTCCCATGCTAACCTTCTATATTTTCTCACCTGAGTGTTAGAGTTTGATTGATCAACATTAGCCTGCACTAGTTTCATTTCCACCCCAGAAATGGCTGTCTCCAAAAACAAACCAAAGAATATGAATAAAGGAATACAAATAATTTGGATGAATGAAATGATTTCTTCAACTTGTAGTATCCTCTTTTGCAACCAGAATAATCAATTCTGGATATTCCTCTTTTATGTCCGCCTCTAAGGGTTTCCAGTCATTGAGCGCGACCTCTGCCTTCTCTGGAATATCTACTGAAATTGACTCCAATTAATCCCTTGCAATCTCTCATTTTTCATTTTTTAATACCAACACAATGCTAGACATGCTAGTCATTCTTCCTTTCGACAAGTTTATCTTTTGAGCGATGAGTTTTCCAAGCTCATCCAGCCTTTCCTTGTGAGGATCCTGAGTGGCTATAAGGGCCTTACACTTCTTCTTAACAAGTGATAACTATTCTATGTGGCCCAATGTATCATCCTTCATAGCCTTCAGACCTCATTATCTTCTAAAATGGTCTTGGTCCTTATAACAGCCTCTGGCACTTTACAAATATTTAGCGCTTGATCTTCCTTCTTGAGTTCCTCTTGTCAGCTCTGAGACAATCCTTCATATGATGCAATCTTGCACATCACTGAATCCTTTTCTCACTCTGCTTCTTGTGTTAGGTCCCTTGGCTCAAGAATGTGCAAAGGTTCATCTTCTAGCACTAATTCCACCAATGTACTCACATAATGTGTTGCAGAAGGAAACATCTTGGGTACCTTTGACTCTAAGTGTGGCCTAGCCTTCATGACATTATCACTAATCTCCTCTGACATGCTGATAAACACATCATTCTTCTTCTATGCCATGTATTTTTCTTATTGCATGCACATTATCTCCTCATCGTTAGTCTTGATCTCCTCCATTAGATACCTAATTGTGGCATCTTTGTCCATACTCTGACGTGTGACCTTTGTTGACACTTTCACTAAAGCATTTCTTACCTATTTATCTAACATAATAGTAGGCTTTACTATCATGTTTCTGTCCTGAGGTGTCTTCTTCAACCTCTTTGACATGCATGAATCCTCACATACATCAAATTATAGTTCATCCATGTGTGTTTTCATTAACTAAGACAATTTCTTCATGGTGTGCACTATCGCCATATCTTCATCCATTAATTCCCATCCATATAACTCATTTTCTGCCATTGTGCTCTAGAAATGGGTGTGAATAATTTTACTTGTGTACTTGACGCAGCCCATGGATGCCTGAATATACTCCTCACTCATTCTTCTTGATCTAGGATGCTTAGGAACTTGGGCATCAAGATCGGGAACTTGTGCTGCTATGTCCTGAGTAGTCTTTGTTGTTGTCTCTTCTGCCCCCTTTTCTTTCTCTTATCCATCCTTCATTTCTTCATCTTTTTGTTCCTATACATTCTCTGGCGATGTAGGAGAATTGGGCATGCTTTCCTCTGACTCTTCTGCGCTTCCTCATTCAACTTTAATTTCCTTCTCCTTTTCTCAGTTGTCTCCTTCTGTGGAGAGAGTTGAGGTGATCTGTGCACTTTTTGCGGAGTAGCACCTTGAGTCCTTGTTCTTCTTAACACTCTCTTGAATCAGTGCTTTCCTTGGACTACATCTCCTCATCCTGTGGTTGAGGTGGAGTAGTTGCATGCTCAACTTCATCCTTATTTGGAGGTTGTCTTCTACCTCTATGTTCCAAACCACCACTATCCTCATGATCCTCCTCTTCATCATTGCATTGAATTGTCTCTGTCAGCTTGGGTGTTGGAACATTTTCCATTGTATGCTTACCCTTTGGTGACCCTGGGAGTGTGAACTCATTCTTCACATAATTAGCATTCTCTATCTTCAGTTTGAGTTATAGGTACACAAGAATTACTCCTATGTCTTGAACTGCCAAGCTCATAGGTTTCATGCTTATAATATCTAAAATAATGTCTTTCAATGTATACATTATGCCCTAGATATACATACTTCTTCCTCAGAGTGTGGTAGTCAAAATCTACCTTGTCTGCATTGAATTGTTAAGTAGACACGCATCTGAGAACCTGTGAACTGATTCCTGGAAATACCTTGATGTATGAGAACCAAGGGCTCCAAGCCCCATCCTTCATCATAAATTGTGGTGATGCAAAAATGTTGGTATACGACAAACTGAATTGCCTTACCCACCACTGAAGGTAAATCCTTTTGTATGCATCCATGATTCCTCAAATTTCATGTGGAGTATATCATACCACATCTCCACCCTCTACTTAAACATTCCACTCATTGATCCATCACACAAGTACTTGCTAAGCCTTTCCACATGTGAATTTTGTTCTGTGGGGTACTCCCAAATCTTCTCCTTTGGCCCATCAGGCACCCCAATCTCCATGAATAATAAAGATAATAACACAGGGAAAAAAAATGATTCTATCACCTATCCACGCTTCTTTGATGGTTTTATTTTCTATATGATCTGCAATGTTGTAGACCACTCCTTGAGATATCTTCTTGGTGACGTGCAACCACTATTGTGTTTTATGACTGTCTTTCTTGTCAGTCAATTTTTCACTAATGTACAACTACCTGCACTACTGGGTACTTCTTTAACTTGTCAATGTCCATGCCACATAGACCCTTGGTATACCCCATCTCCTTTCTTGTCTCTAAGATTGTGGCTTTATCAGTTAAATCATTATCTAGATCTAACCCTGAGGCACTTAGTCCTGTCACTGTTGAAATCAAAGCAGCTGTGATTCTTACCCTCCATCCGACGAAGTAGAAAAATTCCTCATAGAATCTACTCATCAAACATTGATACAATGGTTCATACTTTCCTAAATATGGTAGCTCATACAGCTAGTAGACTCCATTATGCTTCAACAATTTCTCACAAACGTCATTGTATACTGGCATATCGTCTATTGTGCACTTGTTTGTTTTCGTTCTCAGCAATGCATCGAGCTCCTTCTTATTATCTGATGTTCGATGGTTGTAGTAATTTATTTTACATTGGTAGATATGGGAATCCCATTCTTGTCCCACAATCACACCCTCTGGATACTACATTTCTAGAAAAATTACTCTTAGGAGCAATCTCTTGCTCCACTTCAATATTCTTCTTCCCTTTATCTCCTACTACGGGTGCTTTCTTTGGTGTCATTTGAAAAAACTCTCTTTTCTTTCCTCTGTAGTTACAAGAAAATTGAAACCCTAGCTTAATTATTTGTGCCCTAGTCAAAATTGCATTCCCTAGCTTGTTTTTAACGTGTCTGCTTCGCTCAAACCCTTCTCCTATGGGAATGTAAGCTTCTCCATCACACAACCCTTCTCCCTGTCACGTCTGGTTTAACACTCTACACACCTCAACACAATTTCTCAGCTCATTCGCACTTAACCCTTTTTAAATTCTCTCAATTGCAATAGTAAAAATGAACTCGCATCCCGTCCTTATATAGAATTTCAAAAATTTAGTGCATTTATTGCTCCTCCACCTACCAACAATCCTCTCATTAAGTGATCATTTTCATTATTTATGTGTGGTAAATCTTCCTTCCCAATCTATAACCTTCTAGCAGTGCCTTCCTACCTTTTGGCCGTGGACTTCTCATTCAGTGTACTTCTATGCACCTAAGTACCTCATCACTACGTCTTCCACTGGGAGTTTTCCCACTAGCCCTTGCTTACCTTGTGTTATACTTGTTTCTTCATTCCTCTCTATCTATGGTCCTTGTTTCTAGAAGAAATCTTTTTTTTTTTCAATTTTCAAACCTTTAATAGCACCCGTAGATAGTTCCTTTCATGTGTACTTATTTCCAGTCAATATTGTACCTGAATATCATTAACCTTCCCCACACTAAGGTTATGTGCAGTCCTTTGCACATAAAAATTCTTCAAATAGTAATTAGCTTCTGGCGCGTAAATGTGCTTATTACAAAAACACACCAACTAAATTGACAAAGCATATCAATAAAGAAGAAAACAAATTAAGGAAATGCATAATTGAAAACCTAATCTAAATGGAAACACTGCCTTATTACAAACACCAAGAAGACTTATTTATAGTAGGGCTTCATCCTACTCCCGTTGAAGTAACCGGGTAACCGTATTCCATCAAGGGTCTCTAACTGACAAGAACCTGATTTCAAGTATGTGAGTGATAATATACGGCCCTAACCAATGTACTTTGAGTTTTGACTTAGATGGCACAAAAACTTAGAATCATAAAGGATCACCATCTATCCTATCTCCAAATTTTTACCCCTGATGTTCCTGTATCATGCCATGCTTTCTGTTTATCCTTCTCTTGTTTTTGACTCCAAAATGCTATGGCTCATCACTCATCTTACTTGATTAATTATTCAATCCATTCTTCTAATTCTTTCTCATCAGCAAAACCTCTAGCGTGCGCAATATGAAAAGAAGGTAACATAAATTCCATAGGAAGAATTACTTCTGCACTAAACACTAACTAAAATGGTGTCGCTTTGTTCAACCTTTTATATGTTGTCCAATATGCCCAAAGTACTGCTAGATACCTTTATCATCCCAATACTTTCTTCCAACATCACATATTTTTGTCATTATTTGGCTCAAAATTTTGTTGAAATCCTCAACAGTCTCGTTTTCCTTAGGATGATAGGGTGTAGTCTTATGGTGTGCAATCATGAATTCATCCAATAAAATTTTCATTGTCTCATTAAGAAAATGTGTGCCACTATCACTGGTTAAACTTAAAGGGACATCCATACCTTGCAATAATATTTTCCCAAAGAAACCTAGCTATTGTGGCCACTATACAATCCTTTGTAGGTGTTGCTTCTACCCACCTTGTTAGATAGTATGTGTAAGTGATGATATAACGATGATCCATTTCTACGTGTATCTAGTGAAATAAGATGCACAAAAAGTCTGATATCCGATTTCTCAAATGGTTCTACACTAGTAATAGGTATTAGAGGCATTTCATCTTGTTGACATGGTTTCCCATAGGCAGTGAAAGTGGTCAAAAGCCTTACAATATACTTTATAATATTTATACAAGGTCTCCCACCATAATCCAATGCAAGTAGAATCTTTCGACGCAGTGGTGTCACTAGCATAGTGGCCACCTGCAATACTACCATGAGCTTCTTCTACATTATATCTGCGCGTTCATGTTCCAGTACACAATAATGTAATAATTCATCTTGGCCTAACTTGTATAGGTCACCAACTAATCAACATATAGGGGGCCACACGTATAACAAGTTTTTTCTTTTCCAAGGATTTCATTCCTTCTGGTGTCAATACCTATTCGTAGAAAGACAACAATGTCCTATAATTTTAATGACGCACATTGTAACCTGTATAATTGTGCATCTGGTCATGGTATCATCAATTAACATGTGCTTGTTCTCTTGACTGTATTTTGGATATATGGGTCTGGTCCTGAATTACGTTTCCCTGGTTCTTACCACAACTGTAAAATTGAATTCTTAAAATAAGAGTACCCAATCAACATATGCACCCCTGTAAAATAGGGCTTGATTACCAAATACTTCAATGAAATGTGATCAGTATAAAATACAAATGATGTAGCTAGTAGGTATTGTCTGGAATTTATGTAGCACATAGATCATTAAAAAATCTTCGTGCACTCTGTAGTTGTGTAATTATATTCTGTACTAGAGTCAACTTTATAATAGTAAAACAAATAGGATGATCTACAATACCTTCTGTAGGCTAAGCCAACACCACTACCAATGGTTGTGCCTAGATGTGTCCACATGTACATGAAATAATTGGTCACATGAAGGAAACACTTGCAGAGTATCGCACTGTAGTAAACTATGCATCCTTTCAACCTATGAATTATGTTCGCTTCTTTAGTTCTCCCCAGTAGTATCGTAACTGGATCCTTGGAATGACGTCTACATAAAGGTGCAAAAACCTTGGCAGATCCCTCTTCACTCAATTTTCTATCATACATAGTGTGCACCAAATTTTCCACAAACCTTAAAGGCATGACTAACTAGGCTCTTCCTTAGGTTGATCAATGACTGCATACCTTAGCCCTTGTTGAACCAACAAACCTTCCTTACACATGATGTGTCATAATAGTATTCCAAATGGTGTACGCCCCAATATGCAGCTTCTTGAAGCTATGAAATGAGATACTGCTAGTATCTACAAACCTCAAAGTCTCCAGTGTAACTTGGCACAATGATATTTATACAAGTCCATGGATGCATCCAATTGTCTAAATACTCCTGCATGGAGTTGTGAATAAAATATTTAGTTCGATTAAGCTACTATGCGTGAAAAATATATTAGAGGAACATGGCTGCAGACCAAAAGGTCTTCCCATTATAGGTACCCATGCTATCCCATTGAATAGTAAAAGTTGTAATTCCGCTGATCCTCTTGGGTAATCCTAACCTGATGATTACTCAATATCCAACTCATCTGTAAAGGAATAGCATTTCCAGCCCTGCATTTCCTTGTCATAATATCCGCAGTGAATGGCGTAGGGAAGGGATCTATCACACATGCAGTATTCTGCTCCATCCAGTCCTCAAAGATACTAACGTGCAACCATCCTTCTTGATACTGATCACCATTGGACTAACCCATTTTGACCCTATCCAAGGGGAATGATATTTTCCAAGACTTGCAAAATTTTGTCAAACTCTCCCTTAAATCATCTATCATGCAAGTTGGGGACCATCTCTGATACTTTCTCTTTGCTCCATCTTCTTTGCATTGCACTCTCTTTAAGCTTTATCTAGCATCTCACCCTGAATGATTCCTGCAAGCCTTTAAGTTCATGGTAGCCCCGAGGGAATAAGTCCTGATAATCCCATAGTAACTCTATGATTTTTTCCACTTTTGAGTGGGACCAAGAGTCTCTAATTATGGCCCCCTGTAGGCTCAATATCTGATCCAATATTCCTCTTTATTTAGTGATGGTAGGATTTCATGATAGGCACACGTGGTCTTATCTACACTATCCAACACCTGCACGCCTATCAGTTGAATGGTTTACATCTAGATTTTATACTTCTTCATCATCCACTAAGTAGACCATTTTTCCTTTCAGATTCTCAAGGAAAGCATGCTCCAACTTAGTGTGGCATCGGCCTCTGTTTCTTCAAAAAAACACGCTCCTGAGTCTCCTATCATCAAACCATCTTGAATGAGTTCCTTTGCCTTGACACTATCCCTTATAATTAAGAACTTTACTAACTTTTAATGCGTCTTCATAACAGAGGCTTATGTAGAGCACTCCTCATAGCTATGGTTCTTTCCACAAAAAGAGCATGCAATATTCTAAGGACATTCACACCTGTAGTGGTCAGGAGATCCGCATGTATAACATGTTCTGTAAGGAAACTCACTTCTTCCACTACCACAGTCTCATCTGCCAAGTCCACCGTGGTATCCTAGACCTCTACCATGAATGCCTTCAAAATGACCTTCATTCCGATCATAGCGCACCTGATTGTGATCTCAGTGCTGATGCTCATTCTTTCCCTTAGAGTTATCTAAAACTCCTATCTATCCTACACCAATATCTATAGCATCATGGATTTGACCAATCAGTCAAAATTCTTCCATGTCATGAGTTATGGACCTACAAATTTTACAGTAGCTTGAAACATTCTTACTTATCATGCGATCTAATAATGGGTAGTGGCTAGCATCATGGTTCAAATGGAATTTCTCACAATCCAACACCAATGAGCATATTGATCTGTGAGGAAAAATATCCTTTTTGTGACCTTCTACTTCACAACATATACACCAAATCCCTATGCATGTCTCATGTTCTAAATTTGCTGATAGTTTCTCCAACTGTTTTACCATAGCTATGATTCATATCTCTAAAAATGGGCTCACCCCGGTATCTATACTTCTAATTGCCTCAGTGCATAATGCTACTTTAAGCGCTTAACACAGATCAGTGTATGTCTTATGTGATAATGCCCTTCTAAAAGGGGTAATTAGGCCCCCAACAAACCACTGTGCATATTGACTTGTGTGTATATCAAAAGAAATTTTAGATAAGAACATTTTAAAATGTGCATCATACTCTCTAACACTCTCAGTAGTGCCTTGATTAATATTCTTGAGTGCACTTAAACTTAGGGATGTGAAACTCTTTAAGGAATGCCTCTTTTAAGGATATGTAATCTACACAAGTATGATCAGGATTAAACTCTCTATACAAGTTATGTGTGTGCCCTTGTAATGTAGTAGCAAATTGGCTTGCCCTACGATCAGAAGTCGTGATCCCTTTTGCATGCCACAGTATTTTACACATGTGCACATGTTCAGTAGCATCTTATATGCCCATATAATATGGAAGATGAAGAGACATCTCCATGTAAATATTCTAGGGTTGGTGTGCGCCTTGCCCACCTAATCCAGAACCTCCTGTGTTTCCCCTACCTCTGAAACCAACAGAGCCACCAAAACTAGAGCTTCTTATGCCTCCTGATCCCGCACCTGTAGCTAGTGTCAAACCAGAATATGTACTTCCTTATGTCCTAATAGTAAAACTAAAATGTACCTTGAAAGTCTGTGAAGCGTTACCACTTCTAGAAGTTAGTCCAAAAATTGATGTGCCTGAGTTCTAGGAAAATGACACACCTGAAAAGGTACTCCCATATAACAACAAATATGTTTGTGCTGCCATCATTGTGCCTTTTATAAGACTCGTTCCTACCCTTCCACCACTTAAATTAACTTGTTAATTATTTGTTATACTAGATGTTGGAAAACCAAGAGCAAGGGAAAGGTTTCTAGGTGGATTTAGATGCGTGTCTGTGGCCTAGGTCATCTCTGCTGGCGCACTTCTACGTGAGGCTGAGGAGGGTTCCCTATCATGTTTTCCCAAATGGGGGAATTCCTGAGGCTTAGGTTCCACATATTTTGTGTGAACTTCAACTCCTTCCAAAACTATCTTTCTCCACAATGCCATTTGCTCTGAAACCTCCCACTTCTTCTCAATCTCCCTCTCGTGTGCCTCATTATACTTAAGTCACCTTTCCTCTTTTTGATCTTTATCGCCATTAGAATTCCTTACAGGTAAGTTCCCCTTGGATATTGTAAAAACTTGAATTCAACTACCTCTGAGCACGAATAAGTTGAAATTGAGTACTCTAACATATAACTACTTAAAATGCCATGGAACCACGTATCCACAACTCGAGTCCAAATCAGATCAACATCATAAAGGGCCTGAAATTCTTCTTGTGTCCAAAAAAGTGTGTGATACCTCCAATTATACTTAGATGCATACGAAATCAAGCACTTATACAATTCTACAGGGAAGATATCAAGGAAAATCTCATACAAACTGTCATACATGTTCTGTTCCACCCATACATGTGCATTACACTCAAATCCAATTTTGAACTACCATGTGTATTCTTCTTCTAGATCATGTATCCAATATTCAAATCTTGCTAAGGTCAATCAATATGTCTTCATTGTGAACCATCTTGAAAACAACTGAAAAAGAGGTCCCAAAAATGAAACCAATGATGCATCCTAGAATTTAGCAATACAAGCCCAGACGCGTTGGCACATCACTCAGCCTAGAATGAGTGCTCACTCGAAGCATGCAAAGGTACCATGCCCCTCTTTAGGGTTTTCATAGTAGGATGTTAGCATGAAGAAAACTCTAATCATTCAGATCTAAAACTAATAAATCTTTCATACAATGCATATTCAGACCTGGATCTAGAACATAACATACTTAATATATAACCATAATGGAATAAAGCATGAAATAACGAATTATAACCATGATAACACCTTGTTTCAGTTCATAATCTCCATTATATTAATTTCAGTAAATACACAGAAGCTTCATTACAACAATAGTAGTATACACTCATGCGCGTAACAGATCTAGCAACATAATCTCACTATACCCTAGTTTTCACATGTATAACTATGTTCTCTCTCTCTATATATATCTATATATCCCCTTATACTACATAGTTTAATACATATTTATGAAGGTGGCGACTTTCCATTCACCACTTATCTAATCCCAAAATAGGTTGCATGCTATTATTAGCCACGTGCCAGTACAAAAATAGGTTTACATGGAATTGTGTTAACAATAGATCTCCCTTAGTCAACTATAAATTCACCATTCTATCTTTAGCTTGCATTTATAAAAAGTTCTTCATAGCTGACCATCCAAAAATAGCCAATACATGACGTGTAAGTCTCTCATAAGTTTGAGTGCTTTGCATGCTACCTCTAAAAATAGATCCTCATTATGAAAATGGTTAAGTCCCAAATCTGTCTCTGTTCTATGTGTGATCCTCTCTGATGGTTCCATGCCTTTGAATGCAATCTATTCTCCTGCATGAAACTTTTGTATTTTCTCAACTAAGTGCTGGAGTTTGACTAATCAACAGTCCGATGGTACAGAGAGGAGCGTACGGTCCACAGGTAAAAGGGCTAAGGCCATCATTGACAGAACTAATCTCACAAGTTGCTGTGAGACCTATGGAACCACCACAGTCAGTGCCTATTGTTGGTACCCAAACTTAATCTCCTTCACAACTCAAGCTGCATCATGGATTTGTACAAGACACTGAGAGGTAGATAAATTATTTGTATGTCATTTGTAGCCAGGGAGAGATCTAACTGACTTGTTAGAACTCAAGATTTGAAGGATTGGGTAGCACCTTAGAAGGATTTTGATCTGATCCTCACTATTTTAGGTTGTGCTTATCAACCAAGGAAAGAGATCCTGTATCGCAGCCTTTGTTTGGTGAAGGAGGTGGAGATATCCTCATATCTTACATGTTGTATGGAAGGGGCCTTGGGAAAACATGATCAATTATCTATTATTCAAACTCAAAAGAGTTGTCACTAATAATTGATGGAAATGTTTTCAAAACAAGGTAGAGGCTACTAGAGCCATAGTATAATCCTGATTTACTTTGTGCATTTTTATAAATGGATTGTATTCTCTTGTTAACACACAATGCAATGCAGGGGTTGTATAGGGTAGGGTTAACTACTTTGAATGAATTTTTTTTGGGAGATATTATACAAGAACAACCATAAAGTACCAAACTCTTTGAGCACCTTTTCAATAAATTTGTAATAGCTAAACAACATAAATGTTTCAAAAGGATTAAAATACTCCTTCAACCAAGATATGTGCACAAATAGAGGCCCATATCTGCACTCTTCCACACAATATTTGACAACCTACTATAAAATATTGAAGCAAATATACCAACTAAGTATCAAGAAATCCCTATTTGATCATGACCTGAGGTACCCCCAAAGGTTTACAAAAAATCTCAAGATTCAAGGATAGTAAAATGATTTTAAATCTATTTATCTTCTATCAGATGAAGGCTCTTTTGAATATAAGATTGCAAATTCCATTAAACCATCAAAAAGAAATGAGACCCTATATAATCAAAGAGATCCTAAACATAATATTGCAACATGATTAAGAAACACAAATTGAAATCATTCTGAAACATAAGCATATGCAAATTCTGCTAAGAGATAACACCAAATAATCCAAAATTTGATCAAATACATCAGCATGGGAGTGTTATAAGAATAATCTCAGAGCCTGTTGATGGCTTTACAACTGAAACCAACTCACCATGATGAAATCTAATACAAAAATGGAATTGAAAATGGCTCTCATGTGGTTTTCTCAAAGAAAATGGGCTTCTTCCTATTTCTTCCTTGAAAAATTCTACATCCTTTTTCTCTCCCTTTGAAATTTCTCCCTAAATGCATGATATACCTCATGCCATCATGGATTCTTCCTTCCTAAGCAAATAATATGCTTAAGGGATCAAAAATTTTACAACAACTCTTCATGATTCCATGAAAATGACATCAAACTACAAAATAGTTCGTAGGTTGCCAGGGATGCATAAATTTTTTAAAATATTAACAAATTCAGATCCTTATCCATCCCAGGGTCACTTTTTTGTCATTCAGGTGTGCCAGCATGCTTTATCAATCATTTTTTTACCTCTTACCTTTTCAATTTTACCTCTGCAACCTTTGATTTTGAATTTTTACATTTTTTCACGGGAAAGGGAAAAAATTTCATCAAAAACACCATAGATCATCAAATTATCTCATGAAAATGGTTCCATTAAACTCAAAAGGTCGAGATAATGCAAAATCATATAAGGTTCGATGTAGTTTGATGAAGAAACAATGAATCCAAGTTTCTTGGAGCTCCCATGGAGGCCAAAAGGGAAAATGCTCAGTTGCAATCAATTTTGATCAACTTTTAATATCATCCCTCCACGTGGACAATGCCATTTAAAAAATAAGATCAGAAATACCTTTTGACCTTTGAATGGGGTAGCACATGTGTCAAAACATGATTGGATTAAACTCTCATCCTTTAAAAATGCATTTGCGACCTTTTTTTAATTTTGGAAAATTTTACAAAAATTCTTTGTTTCTCCCCTGGACCCACCACGTGTCCATCTGTGGGCCCCACTAAAAACCATAGGCCAATTTTATGAATTTTTCCATTTTTTAGATTTTGGAAAATTTTTACATTTTTCCCCGCGGGCCCGCACCATGTTTTTTTCCTTGCCATGTGGCGCTCTCTAATTTGTCATGGGCCTAAGTCTCCAATTCTACCTTCAAAATTTTGAAAGTTTCAAAACTTCTCACGGGCCCACACTTCCTTTTCAACCTTTTGGAGATGGCCACGTGTTCAACATGGATAGGCTACGAAGCTAAACTTCCTTTTTATAGTTTTAACCCCATTTTACCAAAAATGTTGAAGTTCCCCCCAAAGTCCGAACCTCCACCCCCTCCTACAAATTTCTTTCATGGGGTAAGGCAGACCAAACCTCACTTTTGAGATTTTTTCCTCTAAAGACAAAAATCTCAAACTTCTCCCAAGGCCCTGCATCTCCATTTTTCCCCTTGGGACACGTGTTGGATCTCAATTGGAGCAACAAACTATTCACAAAATTTTCCTTCGACCCCCTTGCTTGATTTTTTGCATTTCTGGACACATGTCCACATCTCATTGGTCACAGAACTTCAGGTTAAAAAGTGAATTTTATACCATTTGAAGTTAAAAACTCCAAAACCATCACAAAACTCACCACCCCATTCTTCCTTCTTGGACACGTGTCCACTTGTGATTAGACGAGGGCTTTCGGGCCAAAAATTTGCTTTGAAAATCTTACAAAGTAAACGCCAATTTTCTTAAGGACAACCTGCCAATCCTCTTGCAAATCCTATCATGCCATGTAGCAAAAATGTTGCGATGATGAATTTGATAGGAAAATGACACCCGTATGCCCGTTGAAATGTCAAAAATTCACTAGATGCCCTAGAAATCAACATTTTTGACAAGGAAGGATGATTTTATAATTTTAAATCAATTGAACCATTTTTTACATTACTTTCAACCCTGGGATTGGGAAAATACTTGCAAAAATTTTGGATTCAATCAATTTTGAGTTTCTACATGATTTTGGTGAAGGAGAAACAACACAGCCCAAAAATTTTAAAAAACTAAGGCACGAAAAGGGGGCATACATGGATTTTGTTTAAATTAGGGAAAAATAATAACATCTTAGGCATTTCGAAGGTATTCAATTGGAGAAGATGAACTGCAGACCACCAAATCCAAAAATGAAATGTTTTGAGCAAAATTGGACATGAAAAATTAGGGCACATTATGAAAAATCAATAATGGGGCCAACATTGGCTCTTGTCTAGGGATGGGCAGTCCCAGCGAGTGCCACAAGGACAAAACATAGACCAAGTGCCAAAAACCATTGGGCAAAGGAGTCAAACACAAAGGCAGCCCAAAAACAAGAATTATTACCAAAAATGGACCGAGAAAACCAACCAAAAATGGTTGCCAAGGACAAAAGGTAAAATCACACACCAACCAACAACAAAAAACAAAGCAAGAACAAATACTATACAAATATACAACTTGTGCATACCTCACTTGGGGATTTAATCTAAGAAATGTTCTAAATGTCTATCATTAACAGACAGCTCCAGCAAATCCCCATCTAGATCCTTGAGGAAAAAAGGGTGTGCTCACTAATTCTGATGTCAATGGCATAAGGGCCCATCCATAATGCATCAAACTTTCCATGCTTTCCCTTGCTTTTATGCCTACTATCCCACAGAAAAAATAGATCTCCAACATTGAAGGCTCTAGGAGTGACCTTCTTATCAAAAAACTTCTTCAATTTCTCTCATAATCTGATATGTCTCTAATGGGATGCTCTTCTCTCTTCATCTAACTCAATGATCTGATTAATCCTTGATTCATATGGGCAATGTTCTTGATCTTCTAACTATTGAGAAAATTGAAATGAGGATAATTATAGATGTAAGGGCAGAAATGCTTGAGTTCCATACACCAATTCAAACGGGCTCTTACCAGTTGCTCCTTTAGAAGTTATTCTATCAGCCCAAACTGTAAATTTCAACTACTCTCCCCACTTCTTCTTGTTGTTTTCCAAGGTCCTTCTAATGATCTTGAGCAAGTTTTTGTTACTTGACTCAGCCTGTCCATTCCCTTGTGGATTGTAGTTTGAAGAATAACTTAGATTGATTCCATATTCATTGCACATTATCATAAAATGTTTGGCTTTAAAACACATGGCATTATCAGATACAATCTTAACTGGAACTCCAAATCTGCATATGATATGATTCAACAAGAAATCCATTACCACTTGGTGTGTTGCCTTTCTAGATGGAATTGCTTCAACCCACTTTGTAAAAATAATTACTTGCTACAAGGATCCATTTATGACCAGCACTAGAAGTATCTGAAATCTCACCAATGAAGTCCATTCCCCATTGTTTGAAAGGGGCTTCAATTGATATAGGCTGAAAAGGAAGGGAGCCTAAAGATTTCAGTCTTCCAGAGAAACATTGGCAACTATCACACTTTCTAACCAGCTGGGTTGCATCTTTAAAAAGAGTAGGCAACCAATAACTAGCTCTCAAAATCTTATGTGTTATCACCCTCCCAGTAAAGTTTCCTCCACAAAATTCCCCATGGAAATCAGCAATTATCTTGGGAGCTTCATCTTCAGTTATGCATTTCAAGAGGACACCCTCATGGTTTTTCCAAGCTAGCCCAAGGTCTGTTATGATATATTTTGAGAAGCCAGCCTGAGGGCTCTTTTATAATTTTTGTTCAAGTAACTAGGACAACATAGGTGCCTGAGGTAGAAGATCACATCTCTGTACCATACAGAACTCATAAATTTCTCAAGAAGATTTGCCTTTTCTTCCTCTAGCTGATTCACTTCTACATTTTGCAAGTTGCTCTCTGCCATGAGCTTAGCAAGACCCAAACCTCTTACTAGCTTTGTTGTTTGGATATCCATATCATATTCTTGTATTTTGTTGACCCATCTACATTTATTTCTTGAGATCTCCATTTCTGATAAGATGTATTTCACCATGGTGTGGGGAACATAAGCAACAACTTTTGAACTCAATATATAAAGCCTGAAAACTTTTGTTGCTTTCACCAAGGCAAATGATTGTTTCTCCATGATTGTATACTTCAGTTCAGCTGCTTGTAAATCCTTTCTAAATAAGTAAATAGGCCTCTTAGCTCCATTATAATCCTTTTGTAACAAAACTGAAGCAATAGTAAATTCATAGGTAAAAGAAAAGATTTGGAAAGGCCTCTTATAGTTTGGAGCTGCCAAAATAGGTGCATGCTTAAGTGCATCATTTATTCCTTCAAAAGCTTGAATCACAGCCTCCTCCCACCTGATAAATTGATCCTTTTTTAACATGCTTGTTATTGGAAGAGTCATCTCAACAAAATTGGAAACAAACCTTCTAATAAAATTGATTTTCCCAAAGAAATATTGGGGTACCTTTCTTGGTTCTTGGGATAGGTACTTTGCTGATTGCATCCACTCTTTCAGGGTCTATCATGAAACCATCCTTAGACACAATATGTCCCAGCAACTTGGCCTTTTGCACGTCAAAATGACACTTCTTTGGATTAAGAAAATTCCATACTCCCTACATCTGATTAGCATCTTCTCTAGGTGTTGCAAATGGTCTCCTCGCTACCTTGAAAACACAGTCACATCATCTTGGTAGACTGCAATAAGCTCATTGATGTAACCAGAAAAGGCAACGTCCATTGACCTTTGAAAAGTGGCACCAGAATTCATCAATCCAAAGGGTGAAGGTTGTGTTAAGTCTTTCTGATTCTTTAACAACCACTTGATTGTATCCGGAGAAACCATCCAAAGTAGAAAGCATTTCTGACCTTGTCACAAGTTGCAACATATTTTCCATGTTTGGCAAGGGGTAGTTTTCCTTCATGGATTCTTTGTTTAGATTCCTAAAATCCACACAAATTCTGATGTCTCCATTCTTCTTTCTAAGTGGCACAAGGTTTGTAACCCAAGATGAATACCTAGTGGGCTGAATGATACCAAAATCTCTCAATTTCTTCAACTCTTCATGAATTTTCATGGAGATAAGTGGATTAATAGGCCTTTGTCTCTATTTTAATGGCTTATTCTTGGCCTCAAGAGGAATCTCATGTTGGAAAAATTCTTCTCTATATGCTTTTAGCTCTGAATAAGACCAAGCAAAGCAGTCTTGATATTTCTTTAACAAGTGGGCATAGGATTGCTTTTCCTCTTTACTGAGATTGTGACCCAACCAAATATTTCTTGGTTTATCCTTGGTTCCCAAGTTGTGCTCTTCCACATCCCTTGAAGCAAACATGTTCCTATTAATGATGCAATCATCATTGCTAAAATTTGATTCAAGTGCAACAAGACCTTTAGGAATGGTATTTGCTATTAATTGTATAATATCCTTGTCAAAAAAAGTTCCTCTCCCCTCATTCATGCATACGATTGGTTTCCAATCAATTTTCTAACCAGAAAACTCACCTTGGCATTGTAATAACCTCAACACTTGTGCATCATCATGAAAACTTTGCCAATGTTTCACATTATCCGGGACAATTGGCCTAATTAGCACTTCAATTTTATATTCACAAAAAGGTGAAATAGTACAATTTTCAAATCTAGAGCCAAGTACAACCAACTTATCAGCAGCAGTATTAAGACTTCTATCATGGTAAACAATGTTAAATGAATCAAACATTTCAATCAAGTCTCAAACAACATGCTTATATTGTTTCATACGCTAATTTTTTGTGGCATATAACTTCCATACTTCCTTGACATACAGCTCTGAATCCCCCTTAGCAACAATATCATTCACTCCATACTTCCATGCAATCCTTAAACCTAACAACAATGCCTCATGCTCAGTAATATTGTTAGCACATTCAAAATTAAGTTTGAAGGAAAAAAGGAAACTCTTTCGAACTAGGAGAAAGAAAAACTATACCAGCACCATTTAAAAATTTGGAGCAAGATCCATCAAATAGAAATGTCCATGGAGAACCTACCATATCAAGGCACTCTAATTTATCCATCTTGTTCTCTTTTCCATCAGCAAAACCAATGAAATTGTCAACATCTAAATCAGCAAACAACACTTCATAAGAAGCATTGTTGGGATCTTCAATCAAGTGCAACATCTTCTTTTCACCATAGAGTTTGACAAGGCTGCCCTTAATGGGAATGGTGGCAAAGGACATTTCCATTTGAACACTACCACCAACACTTGCAGCCCATTTTCTTGACAAAATCATACCCCATTTGGCAAGGCAATCAACAATAACAACATCAAGTTTCAATTTCTTACCCGGATAGGTTGCAAGTTGCACTATTAAACCCTTCAAACAACCAATAACTAGCACTTCCCTTGAATCCATGGATGTACATTTCCCATATGCTGCTGTCACTTTGATCTCCAACTCATTCATGACTTCTAGAGGCATAACATTACATGATGCACTGGAATCAAACATGCAATTAAGAAGCAACCTATCTTTTATGAGAAAAGTTTTAAAAAATGGATTAAAATTCAATTGGGAATCAAGCAAGGATGTCCCCAAATATACATCAGGAGCCTCTCCAAGATCCTCCAATGTTGATGGTGTTCCAAGGTCTGCAATAATTGGAGGAGGATCCTCAACAATGTTTATATTCCTACTTGGTATACTCTTTTCTTCCTTCAATCCCAAGTATTCAAATGCTCTCTTCTTGTGCTCAAGTATTCTAAGAAACTCAATGATGGGAACACTCACTTTGATTTGACTCAATACTTGGGCAATATCATATGGAACACTCTTTGGTAGAACAACATTGGGAGGGACACAAATAGTTTCATTAAATGGCATTGGACTGTTGGTAGATTGGGCATGAAGAGGACTGATATCTTTGCATGGGACAACAGGGCTCTTGGTAAGTGTTTCTTTTCTAGGATTATATTTTGGAATACTTGTGAGCAAGGGATTCTTTGGATTAGCTTGAGGACCAGCTCCTCTAACAACTTTACTTCTAGTATTATACTCTTTCTCTTGACCAACCACAACATTCATTAACAATTGTCTATCTTCCTTCAAGGGAATACCACCATCATACTTCTTGATCATTAAAGCCCTTAGATATTCAAAGTCATTATTATGAATTTCAAAATATTGAACAAAATATACATCATGAGTTTGAGAGGAGGAAAGAATTTGTACCCTCTTTATGAAATCCCAAAAGGTTACAGTAGTCCTTGCAATTATCACATCTGTTGATGTTGTTGCTTGTTGTGAGCTTGAAGATCTACCCATCATACAAATGTCATCATCCATTTCATATTCATTATTACCTTCAACAACTTGCTGGTCCATTTCACATGGAGGATGAGAGAGAAAACATCTATCACACCAATCCATATCAGCAATTTCTTGAATAACAACAACTCTTGCAGTTAGAGAGTCAGGCACCACTCTATTTTCATGTGCTTGGGGTTGTCTATTTCCCCCACCAACAAGCCCTTTACCTCTATCATATTTTCTTTGATCACCCCTAGGATGATTTCCAAATCTATCATGGTTTTGAGTTCTTTGTTGTCCTTGTGAACTTTTCCCAATTCCTTTCTCAACCCGGGCTAATTTGTAAGAAATTTCTTTGATAACCCCTGCCAAAGTTTTGACAACATCTTCTAAATCAACACCCTTGCTATCTTGAGGCTTCTCAGGGTTTATTAGCTTCACACCATCCCTCTTAAGTTATTTACCAATAGCTTTAATATTATTTTTAATTGAAGTGCCATGGTGAAATCTTGCCTCAAGTTTGTAGGATTTTTTTCTCTCAACTAATAGACTACCTTTTTATCAAATGCATATGCATATTTTATCAAACAAGATTCATCACAAGGCCTTAAAATGATAGGCAGCCTTCTCAATGTTTTGTTAAATCTTGTATTGAAGTCATGGACTGTTTCATTCGGGTTCTTCTTGATATTCTCAAATTCAGACAAGAGAAATCTAGGATCAGTCTTATCACCATATTGCAACCTAAATGCATTTTTCATTTCATTCCATGAATCAATAGAGTTATTAGGTAGAGCCTTGTACCAATCCCTAGCATCTTCTTCTAGTGTATGAATAAAAAACTTAATATACACATCCTCAAACTCTATCTCAAAATCTCCCATCATATTATCAAAAATTTTGAGATGTGGATCACCAGTGATGACATTGTTACCTTGGAATTTTGGCAACCTATTTCTGACATCTTGTGGGACAACATTTGGGTAACCATCCATTCCTTTAAAATTTATATGACCAAAGGTGTTAACAACAAATGGAGGTCTAGGCTAAGCCATATTGTTTGGTGGGGGTGATCTTGGAGGTGAAACAAGATGGTGAGGAGTACAATATCCTTGGGGCTCAAGATTGTGATTCAAAAGACTAGTATCTTCTAAGTGCTGATTTTCTTGGGAAGTTTTACTTGAATTAAAACACAGAGGTGCAGATTGGAGAAGGAACTTACTAGGTACAACATAAGTACTTTCACCAGCTGAGGCAACCAAGTTTATGAGAGGATTGGTTGAATCAGAATCATTTGAAGAAGAGTGATAGTCCTCTACCAAAGGTTGATCTCTCTCACCAATGGCTATATCTTTTCCTGATGTCTCACCTTTAACAACCTTCCAAGCTCTTCTCCCTCCCAACTCCAAATTTTTTAAATTTGAGAACAATTTCTTAGTAGAGTCTCTAAGGAAGAGATATCTTCTTCCCTCCAATTTTGTAGAGATCAACAACACAATAATAAATGACAGAAAGCTCAAGACACTAGTATTTCTAAATTCAAATCAACATGGAGTCACCACTAAGGAATTTCACCTCAGTTGTGCAAGAATGCACTAAAATAATTCTTTCAAATGTTTGTTAATACTGATAACTTTGAAAGGTTTTATAAACTAAACCTTCTTCTTCTTAAATCAGCCAAACAAAATACAAAAAAAGTATCAAAACTGCTGAGAAATGGAAAAGGGCCGGCTAACCTTGAAACCCTTGGTTAAAAATGTGCAGATCTGAAAGATAGGGTGATATCTTGACAATACAGCAACTCAAAAACTTGAATACACTAATGCTCAAACCCTTCAAATAATTCAAAACCACTAAGAAATTCCAAGAAGTCCCTGGCAGTGATTCCACTCCAGTGTTGGTACCCAAACTTATTCTCCTTCACAACTCAAGCTGCAACATGGATTTGCACAAGACACTTAGAGGTAGATAAATGATTTGTATGTCATTTGTAGCTGGGGAGACATCTATCTGACTTGTTGGCACTCAAGATTTGAAGGAGTGGGTAGCACCTTAGAAGGATTTTAATCTGATCCTCACTATTTTAGGTTGTGCCTATCAATAAGGGCAAGAGATCCTATATTTCAGCCTTTTATTGGTGACGGAGGTGGAGATATCCTTGTATTTTGCATGTTGTATGGAAGAGGCCTTAGGAAAACATTATCAATTCTCCATTATTCAAACTCAAAAGAGTTGTCACTACTAAATGATGAAAATGTTTTCAAAACAAGGAAAGAGGTTGCTAGAGATAGTATTATCCTAATTTTATTTTTGCATTTTTATAAATGGATTGTATTCTCTTGTTAACACATAATGCAATGCAGGGGTAGTATAGGGTAGGGTTAACTACTTTGAATGAAATTTTGTTGGGAGATATTAGACATGACAAACCAAAAAGTACCAAACTCTTTGAGGACATTTGCAAGAAATTTGTAACACCTAAACAAAAGAAATGTTTCAAAAGGTTTAAAATACTCCTTCAACCAGGATATGTGCACAAATAGAGGCCCAGATCTGCACTCTTCCACACAATCTTTAACAACCTGCTACAAAATCTTGAAGCAAATATACCAACTAAGTATCAAGAAATCCCTATTTTATCATGACCTGAGGTACCCCCAAATGTTTACAAACAATCTCAAGATTTAAGGACAGTAAAATGATTTAAAATATGTTTATCTTCTATTAGATGAAGGCTCTTTTGAATATAAGATTGCAAATTCCATTAAACCATCAACAAGAAATGAGACCCTGTATAATCAAAGAGATCCTAAACATAATATTGCAACATGACTAAGAAACATAAATTGAAATCATTCTGAAACATAAGCATATGCAAATTTTGCCAAGAGATAACACCAAATAATCAAAAATTTGATCAAATACATCAGCAGGGGAGTGCTATAAGAATAATCTCAGAGCCTTTTGATGGATTTACAATTGAAACCAACTCAACATGATGAAATCTAATACAAAAATGGAACTGAAAATGGCTCTCAGGCGGTTTTCTCAGAGAAAATGGGATTCTTCCTATTTCTTCCTTGAAAAATTCTGTCCTTTTTCTCTCTCCTTGAAATTTCTCCCAAAATACATGATATACCTCATGCCATTAAGGAGTCTTCCTTCCCAAGAAAATAATATGCTTAAGGGATCAAATTTTTTACAACTCTTCATGATTCCATGAAAATGACATCAAACTGGAAAACAATTCGTAGGTTGCCAGGGATGCATAAATTTTTTTTAATATTACACAAATTCAGATCCTTATCCATACTAGGGTCATTTTTTTTTCATTCAGGCATGCCAACATGCTTTATTAGTCATTTTTCACCTTTTACCTTTTCAATTTTACCTCTGCAAGTTTTTTTTTGACAATTTACGTTTTTTCACGGGCTAGGGAAAATTTTTCATCAAAAACACCATAAATCATCAAATTAGCTCATGAAAATGGCACCATTGCACTTAGAAGGCTGAGACGATGAAAAATCATATAAGATTTGATGCAATTTGATGAAGAAACGATGAATCCAAGTTTCGTGGAGCTCCCATGGCGACCAAAAGGGAAAATGCACAGTTGCCGTCGATTTTGATCAACTTTTAACATCAGCCCTCCACATGGACAATACCATTTAAAATAAATACCTGAAATACCTTTTTGACCTTTGAATGGGGTGGGACACATGTCAAAATGTGATTGGATTGAACTCCCATCTTTAGAAATGCATTTGCGACCTTTTTTTGAATTTTGGAAAATTTTACAAAAATTCTCCGCTTCTCCGTTGGACCCGCCACGTGTCCACTTGTGGGCCCTAGTAAAAACCATGGGCCGATTTTATGAATTTTTCCTTTTTTTAGATTTTGGAAAAAATTTACATTTTTCCCTGTGGGCCCGCACCCTGGTTTTTTCCTTTGCCATGTGGCACTCTCTGATTCACCATGGGCCCAAGTCTTCAATTCTGCCTTCAAAATTTTGGAAGTTTCAAAACTCCATGTGGGCCAACACTTCCTTTTTGACCTTTTACAAATGGCCACGTGTTGAACATGGATAGGCTATGGAGGTAAACTTCCTTTTTACACTTTTAACCCATTTTGCCAAAAATGTTGAAGTTCCCCCTGAAGTCCGAACCTATGCCCCCTCGTACAAATTTCTTTCATGCGGTAAGGTGGACCAAACCTCACTTTTGAGATTTTTGCCTCCAAAGACAAAAAATCTGAAACTTCTCCCAAGGCCCCACATCTCCATTTTGCCCCTTGGGATACGTGTTGGCTCTGGATTGGAGCGAAAAGCTATTCACAAAATTTTCCTTCGACCCCCTTGCTTGATTTTTTGCATTTGTGTACACATGTCCACATCTCATTGGTCGCAGACCTTCAGGTTAAAAAGTGACTTTTATACCATTCAAAGTTTAAAACTCCAATACCATCACAAACCTTTCAGCCCCATTCTTCCTTCTTGGACACGTGTCCACTTGTGATTGGACGAGGGCTTTCGGGCCAAAAATTTACTTTGAAAATATTGCAAAGTAAAAGCCAAATTGGTTAAGGAAAACCCACCAATCCTCTTGCCAATCATATCATGCCACGTAGCAATAATGTTGCAATGATGAATTTAATGGGTAAATGACACCCATATGCCTGTCTAAATGTCAAAAATTCACTGGATGCCCTGGAAATCAAATTTTTCAACAAGGAAGGTGGATTTTTATAATTTTAACTCAACTGAACCATTTTTTACATTGCTTTCGACCCTGGGATTGGGAAAATACTTGCACAAATTTGGGATTCGATCAATTTCGAGTTTTTGCATGATTTGGCAAAGGAGAAACAACAAAACCTGAAAATTTGAAAAAACTAAGGCTTGAAAAGGGGCATACATGGATTTTGTTCAAATTAGGGAAAAAAAATAACATCTTATGCATTTTTAAAGGTATTCAATTGGGGAAGATGAACTTTAGACCACCAAATCAAAAAATGAAATGTTTTGAGCAAAATCAGACATGAAAAATTGGGGCACATTATGAAAACTCAATAATGGGACCAACACCTATGGCCAAGTTTAGGGATGCCCTGAGTGAAGCATGCTACTACCAGGATCACCTAACGAATGTAGGGATATATTTCCACTCTTATGTTGAGTACAGGGCACAGTGAGCAGAGAGCGAGAGGACTAGATCTTTTACTCACAACTTAAAGAGCATAGGGGGGTGATGAGCCCATAGACAAGGTCAGGGTGAGGTAACAAGCTCACGGAGGCTAGGCCCAACTACAGGCCAGGAAGATACTGGACCTAGAATTGGATACAATAGAGAGATGTCGATAGGTCACCGCATTGGAGAAGAGGAGGAGGAGACCGATGAGACTGACATGGACATTAGGTGGTGTGATGATTAGTCACCATATATGTTCAGGGTATATATCTTTGTATATTTTTGATATATACCGACCTGCGTGCTAAAGATATCGAGGATGTACATGAGTGTTTTTGAGTCTTGTGATTAATATACTGGCCTGCGTGTCGAAGGTGTTGAGACTGTATATGAGAGACACTTGTATTAATATTTCATCTATGCACATATGTATGGATAAACATATTTTGATGATTTATATAGAGATGATGAAGTCTATGTTATAGGCATGGTGGAGTCAGGTATAGGCATTGTGGAGTTAGGTATAGGAATTGTGGAGTCTAGGTTATAAGCATGATGGAGTTTCCAAGTTTATTGGTAATATGAGAAATAAATGGGGATGTATATGCATGTAATTGTTTAAATTTTGAAATATCTTCTATTGTGGAAATATTAAATGATAAAAGGGTGATCTGATGATGTGTTAAAAATGGTAGGTAGTTATGTTTGTTAATTGTTGTTTGTTTTGTTTAATTTCTAATTGTTGATATAAAATGGAAACTAACTAAGGTATAATGTGGATAGGAAGATGAATGAAAATTTTATTAGGGTAAAGAGTGGCTGAGCTAACCTCCAAGGGCCCTATTCCCTCGAAGTGTTGCCTACATAGTCCCGATGAAAAGGGACCTCAGGCCAGTGTAGTTCTCCCATAAGCTAGGGAAGAATATGATGAGGTAGAGGAATGAGTTGGTAGGTTTTAGTCATGATTGAGTCTAGGTCATAGGCGTGGGTGAGTCCTAGGTGAAAGTAGGAAACTGTAAAACGTAGATGTCGATGGTCCAGTCCTGTATAGGAGAATCAATAGGTAATGAAGAAGTTCGATGGTAAGAGATGACAAAAGATCCACCTAATTGACAAGAACAATAACAATTCAATCATACCGAAGATTGTCTTATGAATGCAAGACCCTAAAAGTGATGCATAATTAATTGTTCTAAGGGTGAATAAAGTCACATGATCATGAAATTTTGTAGTTGCAGAAAGTCCCTTGAGTAGATAGAAAATTAGGGTAAAAAGGAAATGAGGTTAAAGTGGGTGGTTTAGCATAACTTAGTGTATGACAACATGTTTACCTGGCCAGAAACCCATGATAAAAAATAGGAAAGTCCATGACAATAAGTTATGAGTTTCTTGTTTTGTTTTTGTTTGTGATAGACTAATCGATGCTGGAAGTATATGTGGGATGATTATATTATTTCCTTGAGGTCTTCATGAAGCTGATCAATGCGATAATCATCTGAGTATGTTATTTTTTTTGTGCAAGGATAGTCTCTTTTTATGATAGACTATGTGTAGTATGGTAAGCTTTGTATAGCTATCCTTCGAGGGAGCAATATATTTATAGTGGCGAGATAGAGAGAAGAGATGTCCCCTTTTGAGGAAGTCATCTTTTTGCTATAAGTTTGACTGAAGGAGTTGAATTTCAATTTTCTTTTGGATGTTTAAGTCATGGACAATACTATAGAGAAAGATTAGGTTCTTGTTTAGAAGAAAAAACCATAACACATAAAGGTTAACTATGAAAGAGATAGTTTCAAGTGATGAACGACCATGGGATTCCATCTTTGAAAAAGATAAAAATTATCCATGAGAATTGTTCCATGAGTAGAGATGTGGTACTCATATTGAAGATAAGGCTGAAATGTGATGGGTAATCAAATGATTATGATTATAGTTCAATCGTTGATCCTCAAAACAGGTAATATTGAAGGTGAGTGGTGCTAAAAGGATGAGCGCTCGATAGCTAGAAGGTGATATAGGACTTGATTTCAATAATAAAATGGTCTAAGATGCAAGGCATTGAGGGGCTCAAGTTTGGGTATACCTTCGAGTGAAGACAAATGATAAGCACCTAATCCATAGGTATGAGTAACAATATAGGGTCTAAGCCAATTAGGATCAAATTTTCCCATTTACTTTTCTCTTCTTTGATTATATGTTGATTTTATCTTTCAGGATGAAGTCTTGCTGAACCTGGAAGGTTTTCTCATGGAAACATGTTTATCACAGGAACGTTTGATACTTTTTTGGTTGATTTGGATATGATCAAGAGCAGTGATATGACGTTCATCTAACGACGCAAGTTGTGCTAAATGGTCCTGGAAAAAGTTCATCGTCATTAAGCATGTCTTGCAGTCGAGATGTTGAGAGATGGAATATGGACTTCGAGTGGCAAGACAGCCTCAGTACCAGTAGACAAAAGAAAAAGGTGTGGCAGTATTCGAAGTGTGAATACTAGTGTAGTAAGCCCACAAGGCAAAAAGGAATGTGTGTGTGCCAATCCTTCCCAGTATCGTTAACTACTTTCATAAGAATTTTGTTCAAGGTTTTATTAGTTGATTCTTTCTTCGCCATTTATTTGTGGGTAATAAGGGGGATGAGAAACTAAGTTGAATGCCAAAATCATCACACATTTTTCTGTAGGGTTTTGTGTTTTTAAATTGCTTTCCATTATCAGTGATGAAGCGGCGAGGAACATCGAAGCAACAAATAATGTGATGGTTGATGAGTTCACATATTTTCTTCGACTTTGTAAAAAGGAGGGGAATGGCTTCTACCCATTTAGTGTATTATTTAGTAACGGTTATAATCCATTGATGGCATTATGAAGAATGAGGATTGATCTCTCCAACAAGATCCAAACCACATTGAGAGAAATGCCAAAGGTCTTATGCGACCTATAATGCATGACTAGGTGTGTGATGAAAATTAACATGTTGTCTGGCATTTTCACATAACATGTTTAACATAGTCACAATAATGACGGTTTAGGGTTGGCCAATAATATCCTAGGCAAAGAATGTGTTTAGTGATAGCTAAGCCACTAAAGTGACCTCCACAAATTCCATCATGAACTTCCTTAATGGTGTACGGAATTTCACAATTTATAAGGCATCGTAATAGAATGCCGTCAAATCCACACTTATAAAGGAGACCATCCATGACAGATGTACAGAGAGACACCCTTAAGAAAGGCAGTGTTGTACCATTACGAGTGTGGTCGGGAGGTAGGATGGAAAGGGAAAGGTATTCTGCACAAACTATTTATACCAAAGATCACGTGGGTCAAGTGTAACAATTTTGATGGAGATGACCTCTCGAGATATGTAATAGGGTGATTGCAACCTTTGTATTATGACAAAGATTTTGGAATCAGTAATATGAAGCGAGTATTTGAGAATCTAGGAAAGCCATGGCATACAGAAATTTCATTAGTAGAACATGGGGTGGTTTGAAGTTCGTAACGGTCAAAGGTAGTTAAAAGTATGTCGACATGCCATTTTTACCATATGTAATATTTCTTTACAACAGTGGTATGTACCATTGAATTGGTTTACAACCAATTTGGGAATCACCAAAGATATTAATTGATTAAACATCTAGGGAAATGGCAGGTTTCAAGGCCTAATATGAGTGCTTCATATTCGGCGATGTTTTTAGTGTAATCAAAATCTAGTTTAAAAGATAAATGAATAGGTTCACTATCAATAGGATATGAGGATAACACCTACACTCACCTCCATGATGAAATTTTGAACCATCAAATAATAAGGTCATCTGGTAAGTGGTATTGTCTAAAAAGAGGGTAACATTAGATTCATCTAGGAAATCGAAGTTAGAGGGTCGATCCCCAAAAATAGGTGCATCTTCTAGTTGGTCAACGATGGCTTTGCCTTTGACATAATTTTTATGGATGAACTCGAGGTCAAGGTTTGCGAGAAGCATGATCCATAGTACAACATGTTGATGTTGGTAGGGTTTTGCATACATGTAATATAGGGGGTAAATGTTAGTGACGAAAAACGTTTTGTGGTGGACTAGGTAATGACAGTAGTTTAGTGGCAATAAAGGACTAAGGCTAAACAATTTTTTTTTCAACATGGGTGTGTACCTAGTTTCGTAGTCCAAAAGGGTATGGCTTATATAATAAACCACTTGTTCCCTATGCTACTCATCGTGATGAGTGAGCATGGCACCTAAGGAATGGTCAGTGGCAAAAATGTATAGGTAAAATGGTTGGTCATCTTTAGGTGGAATGAGCACCGATGGTTGAAGATGGTAGTGTTTTAAGGCGTCAAAGGATTTTATGGCATTTATCATCCCATTTGAATGAGATGCATCCTTTTTGAGGAGATTATGAAATGGTTGACAACAATCAGAAATTTTTTAAATGAACCGATGGATAGATTGCAACTTACCTTGCAAACTCTGAAGTTGACAGAGATTAGTAGGTAGAGTAATTTTGAGAATAGCCTTTACGTTAGAAAGATCAACTTCTATGCCACACAAAGAAACGATGAAACCAAGGATTTTTCCTAAAAGTACCGCGAAGACACATTTCCTAGGTTGACAGGAGAACACAATACTTGATGAGGCGGTCAAAGATGACCTTCAGGACTCTCAGGTGTTTGGCTTGATGTTTAGATTTGGCAAGAAAATCATCCATCGTAATCTTCTAATATGTGATGCATTATGTTATGAAAGATATAATTCACATGGCTCGCTGATATGTAGCACCAATGGATTTTTAAGGTTAAAAGACATGACTCGATAGCATAAGGACCCCCAAGGAGTGATGAAAGGAGTTTTGTGTTGATCTTCTAGAGAGAGTAATAATTTATTATAACCTGAGAAACTGTCTATGAATGATAGCATCTCATGACCAATGATGAGATCAACAAGTTTTTAAATGCTTGGTAGAGGAAATTTATATTTGGGGCAAGCTATGTTGAGGTCCTAGAAATCCATGAAAATGCGGAGTCCCCCTATCACTTTTGTGACAGGAACAATGTTAGAAGTCCAATGGGGATAGTTGATGGGTAGGTTGAAGGAAACCAAGAGAAGGCATTGAAGTTCTTCTTTGACAAGAAGAGCAATGCGAGGATGCATTTTCTGTAGCTTATGTTTTATAGGTTTGGCATCAGGAATGGTTACGATATTGTGGACCACAATGTTTGGGTCAATACCAGGCATATCATCATAGGACCAAGAAAAAGCATGGCCATGGTCCAGGAGGAAATAGGTAAAATCTTCATGTTCAGCTGCATCTAAAGATTGGCCTATCTTTAGAATGTGCAGGTAATCCTAAGTGTTAATGTTTATTTTTATAGTTGATTAGTTCAACATGGTTTGTTTCTAAGAAGGTAATGACCACTGAATATAAGATTCTTCCGCACCAAGGTGGGGTGAGTATAGAGTCATTGTCCTAACATTGAATGACGTTAATAGAAGGTGTATCGTTATCGATCATATCAAGATACAAGAAGGGAAAATAATAAGGAGCCTCACCCTCACGTTGATAATTCAAAGGTCCTAAGGAAATCGTGTTCTAGAAAAAAAAGTTAGGAATAATAGATTCGGGATCTATGGACTCCGTGAGTGAATGTGGTAACGTTGGTGAATGGGTTAGGGAAGGTTTGTCTTCCTCAATGAGGTAGATACAGGCCTTATTAGAAGGTGGTGGGGAAAATCCAATTCCACTATAGTCATTGTGTTTAAGGGTGGTACATGAAATGAAGGTATGACGGCCTTGTTCATAAAAACTGAAGCCAAATACTTTCCATGTGTAGCGATGAAGAAAAGTGTTGGTGAAGTGGTGGTCTGTAAGAGATTAGAGGTTAGATGAAAATGGTCATATTTGAGATGGAGGTTCAAGTGAATAAGTGGTAGTATCAATTCTTCCGTATGTTAGGTTAGTGTGAAGGTGGGGAGGACCATAAGGGAAAACCTTGCATATGTGGTAGTCATAACGGGGGTGCTGCCATAGGTTTCCATACTCTTGCAGAGTGAGGAATGTGTTAATATTGTATAGGTGGTACTCCCCTTGAGTGATCCATTTAAAAAAAAATTCTGAGGGATCGGTGGTCAATATATGTGTAGCGGGGATAGACGCTTCACTAGATGATTGGATAGGAGGGGTATGAGTTTCTAGGGAAGTAGATGGGTTAGCTGTAGAGGCTGTGGCCACATTAGGAATAGAATATTTTGGTGTGGGAGAGGTGGTGACAACACTGGTGGATGGGTTCGTAGATGAAGGAGAAGTGCAAGTAGTGGGAGATGCCTTGACTGGTACAAGTACATCATTAGGTCGGTACAACATGTTACATTCGGGTTGGTGGAGATGGTGTAGTTATTCACTTTTATGATCAAATTTTAAACAATGGTGTAAATTTGAATGGACACAACCCATGATGTTAATCCAAGGTCTTCTGAGTAATAGGTTATACTGGAACTCACCCTCTACGATGTAGAATAATTCCGGGACAATGTGAGGACCCACCCAAACATGGAGAATAATGGTGCCAAGGGTGGAGGTGATGGCATCATTGAAGGAGTGTAACATAACTAGGTTATTATGCATATAATTGGAAGGGATTTTCATTTGATTCTACACATGGGAGGATATGATGTTAACACTAGCACCACCATTGATCATGACATGTCATACACATATTATATCGATAAAAAATAAATGAAAAGGGCGGGATCAAGATCATCTAACTGAGGAGGTAAAATATCCTCATCTGAGAAGCTGATGGCGGAGACTTAAGGAGTGGGCATGGCGGTAACATAAGGAGATGATTTAGTAAGCGAGGCCATGTGGTGAGGGGTGATAATGGAGGCTACTAGTGTGGGTTCATTGGGTAAAAATTTAATGGATTGCAAGACCTCCATAAGGGCTTGTCTATGAGATTCATAAGTTTGGATGATAACGTACAAATACATCTTTAGAGGGGATTGATGTGATTGTTTTAAAATTGTGTGATTGGTGACCCCATCAGAGATAGGATATGTAGGTCCTCAAATGTTGATTTTGGGCACGGGTGCAGATGGTATATTAGGCATAGGGTTGGTTGATGGGCTAGTATCTTTTTCTTTTCCTTTGTCTTTCTGGGCATGGGTGACAACTTGAACCATGTTAAGGTGAGGGAAGGTGGTAAATGGAGAAGGTGTAGGATTAGTAGTGTAATAACATGATGAACAAAAACCCACTGGGGGGAAAAGGCTTGTGAAGTGCATATGGCACACTGGTATTTGGGTGGTTATTTGGCCAACTCTCTGATACATACCATGTTGGTCTCGAATTTTGGAGGTGGAAAAAAGGGTTTTGGGTTGGAGATGTAGCTCATTGAAGAAGCAAGGGATGATGTTGTGTGGTGAAAGGTGATGGTGGAACATGGTCCTCACCGAAAAGGTCATCGTCATTGAAATTTTATTAAGGAGGAAAAAGTTGGAGAAGAACAGTTTTTAGACCCTTACAATTTCCTACATCATGTCCTGGCATACAATGATAGGAACAAATCTTGGTTTCATCAAACCCTTTTGGTTTTTGTTTGAGAGGATTGTAAGGTTGAAGAGATGCTAATGTGATGATGGAAGTCTCTAAGAGGTTGGTTAAAATGGTTGCATAGGACCCTGCTAATGGATCACAATGGGAAGTGAATGTGGGATTGGGTAAAGGTCTGGATGATCATGAGGGAAGAGTATTTATATGAGGGGGAATGGGTATGCCCATTTGTTTGATAAATGGTATTTTCTTAGGTTTTGATGGCATCTGCTTGGGTAAAGGTGTGGGGAAAGAGATAGCGATGGAAAGTTTTGTTGGTTTAACTACCTTATTAGCAAGTAGAGGGTTTTTATCTTTGGGTTGAACCTTCTTAGGTAAAGGTGACATGGGAGTATGTGGTGCAAAAGGAAAAGAAGATGAGGGAAGAGGACAGGTTACCCATGGGGACAACTGAGTTGTGGTGGAGGTGGTTAGTAGAGTTTGGGTGGACGGTGTGGGTTAAAGTTGTAGATGAAAAGTTGGGGTTATAGTAACTGGTGGAGGTATATGTGGTAAGAACTACACAGGTGAGGGAGAGGGTGTTTGTTTTTTGGGTAAATAAGGTGTAACAAAGGATTTTTATGCAGTAGTAGGTTGCTTAGCTTTTGACTGGCCTTAGGTAGGAGACTGTTTAGTCAGACTTGATAGATGGGGCCCTAGGATGGATAGAAGGGGTGAAGGTGACAAATCTGTGGAAGACAAGACTGGTGTATGCGGCCTAGAAGGTTGGGTCTTCCTTTTAGGAAGAGGAATAATGTTGGTGTAGATTTTGAAAGATGTTTCTAAGTCCAATTTGACAGGTGGTTGAGTAAGGCTTGATGTCGGCATGACACCCAAGGTAGTGACAGGCCTAGATATAGGCAAAGATATAGGTGTGGGTAGGTTTTTAGGTTTAGGAATGGTTTTATCCATGGGTAAAGGTTTGGATGTAGGTAGAGATGATGAAGAATAATCCATTTCAATGCATGGTCATTGTCAATCTGGTTAGGTAGATCATGGAAATATCTTTAGGAAACATTTTCATTTAAGTCGAAAAGGGGAGCTGAAGACGTCCCCAAAGCATAGAATTATCAAAGTAATCCAAGAAATTGGAAAGCCATGAAAATGGGACTTCTATAGAATGATATGTAGTTGGTTTCATGGAAATCCCTGTAAAATAGGTCTATGAGGTAGGGAACTAGCTAGCCTCAGAATCTATGGGTAAAAGAGATGAAATCATATCAATGGGTTCATGGGCTGATGAGGGATAATTTCACCCAACACGTAGTGGTATGTCTGAGGAATATCCCATGGGTAGGAGAGATGGTAGGTGAGGTGAGGTAGAATTCACCCTTGGTGGAGGAGAAGGCAATGATAATTCTCCTGCGGATGGGAGAATTAAAAGTGTTTATTATCTGGTAGGTTATGAGGTAGATGGTAAAATGGAATCGGTAGAAAGGATGGGTTCATCCATGGGATCTAGGGGAGATGAAGGGGACTCCTTTGTGGGTAGTGGAGCTCATGTAAAAATTTCCTCAATGGATGAAATATGTGTAATTTGAGGAAGGACCAATATGATATCAAAAATAGTGTGGACTTCATGGACATTGTTGTCGCTAGATGAAGGTTCACTATTTGATTAGAAGATGGTTTATGGTTAGGGAATAAATTTTTAAAGATGTGCAAATTTTGATTTTCTGGTAGGTTAGGGTTGTCCATGACGAGGTATCCATTATCTATCATCTCTTGAACAATTTCCTTTAAAGTGATGTAGTTACCATCACTATGGCCTTTGAAACGATGGTAATTATAGTAGTCATGATCCTTATACCATATAGGCATAGGAAAAGTGGGATCAAAACTAGTATGAGGTTTTATGGAAGGAAGTGTAATGGCTCCAACTTTAAGAAGATTTTCGAAGACTGAAGAAAAGGGCTCTCCAATTGAAGTGTAGTTTTGTTGCTCCCGTCGAAACTGAAAGGCCTGGATAGGGGAAAGATTATAATAAGGTTTGGTTTGATTAGAAGGATTGGATGGACCCTCTTTGAGAACTACTGTATTGGAAAATCCTTTGGCCTTTGTATAGTTATTTTGGGGTGTTGAAGATGAAGAAGAATCATTTGGTTTGAACGGGGTGTTCTTGTTTCACAATTGAATTTTCTTTTCTCCAATGACATAAATTTATAGCTTTCGTGCCATGGTGAATGCTTCATCAAAAGTTTATAAGGTTTGTACCTACAGAGTTGGTGAGATGTGTCTTGCACAAGCTCCAGTGAAAAAATCAATAAGTTTAGTTTGAGTTAACTGGAACGTTAACTAGTTGATAAGACTCTGCTAGCAAGCAATAAAATCTGTGATAGATTTATCTTCATACCGTTGTGTTAAATACAGGTCGGTCATGGTAACCTTATTGATTACATTGATCAAGAAGGGGTCCATGAATGCTTGGGCCACTTGGTTGAAGGAGTAGATAGAATCTATGGGTAAATTGTTGTACCAATCTAAGGCGGGTCCTATTAGGGACATTGGAAATGTTTGTACGAGAAAAGCATCATCATGGGAAATAGGGTAGCACCCATGCTTGAATGACCTCAAGTGATATTACAAGTCATCTTTACTATTAAAATGATTGAACTTAAACATTTACCAATGCACAAAATACAGATGAATAGGATCATTACATATTTAGTCATAGGTCAAGGAGTTATGAGAGCTGGAAACCAATGGTTCTAATGTCTGTATATTTTCCATCATCACCCTAATGAGGTCATTGGTGGGTTGTGAGGAATAGGTGCCTCATGTAGTAAAGGTAGGTTGATGATGGGTGTATGATGTGGATGACATCCCATTACATGATGGTACCGAGTATGAAAATGGTGAAGGGGGGATAGATATAGGTGGAATGTACCTTGAATAAGTGATAGAAGAGATTGGGGGTTTCTTGTGATGCATGTAAATAGGTGGGGTGGTTTCAAAGACTCTTGTGGTAATGGGTGGTAGAGACTGAGGGATAGAAATAACCATATTTTGGAAATGGGTGTGGGTTTCCGACACTGGAGGTGGTTATGATGCAACTGGTACATTTAAGGAAAGGGGGCAGACGCGGATATGCTTAAGGAAATCAATGAAGGTATGATTGACACCACAGGTGCAATAGATGTTTTTGGGGCAGTGGTTATGGTAGAGGTGGAACCTTACTAAGATACCACAGGGGGTAATGATGATGAGGGAAGTGCCAAGCTAGTGGTACCTAACGTGGAAGTGGGTGTGAGGGAAGGAGGGATAGATACATACATGTTGTATTTTAATTGTCTTGAAGAGTCCCAGGTATATGAGTGGGTGAGATAGTATTGTAGGGCCACAAGATTCAGATAAAGGAGTCTTGTGAACTCCTCCTCTCCAGTAGCAATGGGGATAAGATGAGTGGAATCCATAGGTTATAGGATGGACGAACGCAATGGACTAGATGGGACTGGTTGAAAACTGGTGTGAAATACAAGGGCGTTGGTTTGGCTTTGAGTCAACACCATGTGAATTAGAGTTGACCTGTTAAGACTGTATTCTGTAAATGACACAGAAAAGAGTAGAAGTAGAGAAGGAAAAATTCTAGGGGATGAATCTGGTCAGTTTCTTGATTAAATAAAATTAAACACATAAACCCATGGCGGTCAGTATGACCGATGATGGTTACAGGGGAACTGATGTTGGTTATGATAACCGATACCGGTCACTTTGGAAAGTGCCAATTTCAGAAATGAAATAGAATTGATGAATATAAATTGGGGAAACTGGACCTAATAGAGATATCAGAATGTTGGGGGATATGATGGTGTCATGAGGACCCAAAAATAGAAAATAATAGGTGATGAAGGTTGTTTCATGTAAAATAATTAAAATAACTAGAAGCCGACACTCATTATATAAACCAACAACGGTAAGATGTAAACTGACGATGGTTGCTGGACTGACATGGGTTATTGTGAATTAAGGAGAAATGAAGAAAAAATGGATTTTGGTGAATCAAACTAGATGAAGGATCAACCTAGAAATCTGAGAATGATAAAATGAGGTCCTGACACACTCAGAAACAGCCATAATACTCCAACTATGATGGGGAGTGTGAAAGGAAGAAGAAAAATGAAACTTCATAACTCGCACCTCAAAACACAAGTCAAGAACAAAGCTAAGAAAAACACGTAAGCCTAAAAGTGAATTTATATTTGTTTTAGATTATGCTATTAAGACTGACTTGTGAATTTATAAAAGAGTTTTTGTTTGGGATGGTGTCCTATGAAGAAGTAAATATAAAGGTGATGTTTTAGGTTATGTTATGGTGGGGGTGATCCTTTCTCTGAGTTAGGACTAGACAGAGAAACCATTTGGGTGCCCACTATTAATCCTATGATCATGTGATCATTGAAAACTTCTTCTAGGTGGGATTTTGTTTAAGAAGATGTGTAAATTCAAATTTGTGTAGTTTGGCAAAGAGAGAGAGAAGAAAGTGCTTTCTATAGCTCAATTGTGTCAACCATCAGCTAGGCATGACTTCTAGCATATAGGTTGCCCGCATTTTTAAATGTGAGCTAATAATGCAACATAGAAGGATGAAATGCAGCATATTTTATAATCCAAATAAACAATTATATTTGATGAATCAAATGATGAATATTTTAAGAACGTGATCTTTTACTACTATGCAAATGCAAGAAGGAAGAATTGGTTCATTTTAAGCACCAAATGACAAATGTCATTTAGACAATTAGAAGAAAAGAATATTACTAGGGAGAAGATTAAATGTGTATTTTTCGTAAGGAAAAAAACACAAAAAAAATTCCCTATATGAAGAAAATGCAACGAACCCAAGAGAGGGTCCCACCGGGTGTGCCAAAATGTTTCTCTGAATAGTGTGTGTATGTAAGATCAAATAAGATAAGGTAAGGGTGAGGAGTAATACCTATGAGTGAAGGTGGAAGGTAGAGTGTGCGTGTTCTAATTTCCTGATCCAATACTGATTACAAGAACTTCCTTTTTGCTAGGAGGAGCTACATGCGAATACAAAAAAAGACCACAAGAGGAATATTAAACAATATATGATAGTGTACTATTTAGTGTATGCTAGACCTAGGAAGTGTGATACTTCGTAGATGGCTATCAATCCACTATTTAGAACAACTTAATGTAGGAAATACTACAAACCAACAATATCCTATTATAGTTGATATGATTTAGGTGTATCATTCAAATATAATAACCAAATATAATCAAATAGGCTAGGTTATGATCAGATATGGAAGTTAGACATGTAAGTAAGGTGGTGGGGACATGTCAGGGTCAAGCTTTAGGTGATTTGATTTGTTTAGGTAAGTGTTATGGGGTTGCTGTTATAGGTAGGTTTACTAGACACAAAGACTGACATTGGTTTTGTATGACCAATGACAGTTGAGTATAGATTCATAATGGTTTAGGCTAACCAACATCCGTAGGGTTGGGCTAATAGAAACTTAATGAATTTTAGTTTTGGTGGTTGTTTGTGATTGTAAAGAGAATGGATAAAAAATGGTGAGGTTGATGAAGGTGTTGGGAATACTTAGAGGTGTTTGGAGGTGGGTATGGAAGGATGGGAGGCTGTAGGTGCTTAGGTAAAGGGAGTGGCAGGAGAGTGAGATATATTGGGATGCAAGGGAAATGATAAATCCTAAATAGAAATGGAGAAACTTATCTAAATAAATATGGGAAGGTGAATCTCCAAATGTACTTACTTGTACTTGAATGAGACCTAGTGATTGGATGGAGGTGAAGGTCAATCCATGGAATTGATGGTCAGTGACACAACCATGCTTCCTAGAACATTACCATGAATGCTTTTCCTTCAGATCAGTGCTTGATGCTGGTTCAAGATGTCTGGATGTGCAGGAGTGCTCTGGTGTGTGCTTGCATGTAGATATCTCTTCTCTAAAAATCTAATAATTCTTCCAATCTCTCAAACAAGGTTACCAAAGTGAATATATGGTACTTGATGATGGATTAGGGTGACCAGCATTGGTTTTAGTTTGACCGATGTTGGTTTTGGTTTGACTGACATTCATTAAGGTGAGAAATCCTAGGTTTACTAAAAATGAAAGATCTTGGAAATCTTTTTGACCAGCTCTATCCATTATCACAGATCAAAATGGAATGTTGTGCTTAGATAAGCGGGAATGCAGTTAGAGGAAGAATAGGCATGTGAGTTTAGGGCTGAACTTAGTATTAGTTAATTAAGGTAGGTAGGACTAAGTCTTAGTTAGCTATTGAAAGTGGATATTGAGTCCTAGTAAAAAGGAAACATGCTAAGAATAGGTTTATGATGAGGTGTCTAGGTGATGTGGTGGGGTGAGGTTTCTAGGTGAGGTGGAAATTAGTTTAATTAAGGTAATTAAACAATGATTATTACGAGAGTGGACATTAATTTAACTGTGGGTAATTAAATTAATATACTTGTGGGGTAAAGGGGGAGTGTGACCCAAATTTGGTGTCTACATGTGCCACTAGAAGTAGACCCTTCGCATCTTCAAGTTACGGTGGCCAACATAGTACCAACCAAATAAATCTCTTTTAATCATAGGGAGATCTCTTTTTAAGATCTTGCACATAATCTCCCCCTATATATTAAGGTATTTGTTACCTACCAAAATATAAAAATGGGTGCTTCTGGACAATGGATGAAGATTGAATATATGCATGTTGAAATTAATTAAGCAACTAGGACATACAAAAGAAGATCTAGATTCCCATCTTATTACCGTAACCGCTTATGACAACGTGGAGTGGGAATCATCTGGGACAATCACATTACAAATGGAATTAGGATCCACTTGTCATCAGAAAAATTTTCATGTCTTGGACTTGGAACTTCCATACAATATGCTTCTTTTCCGACCATGGATTCATGACATGTAGTCCATCCCGTCAACATTCCATCATTGCATCAAATTGAAACAGAAGGGAAAAATTTTCATGATACAAGGAGATCCAAAGCCCTTCGCTAACTATAGAGGTCTCAATATTTTTGTGCATAAGGGTGCCTATACATGTCCCTCTATTGATATAGTTGTTCCTCTTCAACTTGAAACCATGGAGTAATGTGTGGATTCAGATTCCCTAAGTTATTTCACCCATCACGCTTCTACATCAACTTCTCCTTTTGATTCATGGGAGATGAAAGTTCTAGAATACGGTTGTGGAGAATATAATGTGCAACAAGCTCTTTTGGTTTTGGACATATCGTTGTCACCTAAAACTAGAGGCTAACCTAGCTATCATTTTAGGTGGCCTATAGATGAGTGAACTATTAGGTCAATTTTAGATGGGAGTTACTTGCTGAAGAGAAATTTTTGGACCCACCGACGACTTGGGTCTCGGAAGATACTCAACCAACTTGCTACCAAATCCATGAGTATGAAAAGTCTAGCTAAATGATGTATTCCATGGGCTACAAGGGTCTAGGATGTGGAAAGAATGAGAAAGGACTGAGGAAACCAGTTCATCTCCCACATTTCAAGACAAAAAGATATGGTATTGACATTCAACCCTATGGATCACACCCCAATGATCAAGATTCCACCTATTCTGAGCGTGAAGATAGCTTTGATTATTTAGACATCGATACAGATTCCCACTATAGCCAATACAAGGATCTTGCCTCCACGAACCTATTCATGGATATCGTTGTCCTTACCATAACCCCTACCGAACCTAAATTTGACCTTGTTTACCCTTGCCTTGTCAAATGGTACCAACAACATCATGTACCACTGGATCTCTATTAACATGATGAAGCCATTATAGAATTAATGGGCATTCAAGATACAATTCTGATTTGAGACCATAAGAATGGCTTCTAAATTGACTTAAATACATGTGCGTACTTTGGCAAGGAAGATGAGTTTTGTGGTTAGCAAAACTTAGGAAAAATTTAGGGAAAAAGTTTCAATGAAAAACCTTGGAAAAAATTAAATTCCAACTCACATAATGAAAATATCTTTGAGGTGTTGGCTAGCAAATAAGTGAAAAAATCAATGGAAAAGAATAGTGACTACACTGAGGGTGAAAATATCATAGAGACAACCTTGGAATAAGATCTCAACCTTCCTCCTGATCCTACACATATAGAATATTTTTCAAAAATGCTAGTGGAAGAAACCATTGATGTGAATATTGGAACAGAAGATGATCTAAAGATAGTCAAAATAGAAGCTTCACTCTCACCATGGGAACAAAAAACATTCACCATGCTTCTGTGAGAATTTGTAGATGTATTCACATGGTCCTATAAGGATATGTTGGGCTTGGATCCATCCTTGGTAGTGCATAACCTAGTTGTGCATGCAGACGCCAAGCCCATAAAAAAAAGCTTAGAAAAATGCATCCACAAGTGGCTCTTCTAGTTAGAAGAGCTAGAAAGATTGCTAGTGGTAGGATTCATTAGACCTATTGATTACTCAGAATGGATATCAAACATAGTCCCCATCTAAAAGAAACCTGTCAAGATCAAAATTTGTATGGATTTAAGAGACATTAATAAGGCATGTCCAAAAGATGATTTCTCATTGCCCAATATTGATATGACTGTTGATTCAACTACAGGATATGAAATGTTATCTTTTATGGATGGATTTTCACGATACAATCAGATCAAAATCACAGATGAGGATCAACACAAGACGGCCTTCACAACCCCCTAGGGGACTTTCTACTGTCAAGTAATGCCCTTTGGCCTTAAAAATACTGGACGAACTTATCAAAGGGAAATGACCATGATTTTTAATGATATGATTAATAACATCATGGAATACTATGTGGATGATATCCTCGGGAAATGTAAGACAAGAGCAAATCACCCTAAGATTTTGTGGCATATCTTCGAATGCTTGTGGGAATACAAAGTCAGATTAAATCCTAAGAAATGTGTGTTTGGCATACTATCAAGAATTTTTTTTGGATTCATTGTATCATGAAGATGGATTCAGGTAGACCCAACTAAAGTTACTTCCATTACTAAAATTCCTCCTCCCAAAAACATCAAACAACTGCACAACTTGTAAGGAAATATCCAAACCATCTGCCACTTCATTTCCCAACTTTCTGAAAAATGTCATTCATTTACCCATATACTTAAAAAGGATGTTGCCTTTATTTGGGGACCCAAAAAACAACAAGCCTTTGCATTGCTTAAGAAATACTTAGCCAATCCATCTTTCCTCATGCTGCCAACTTCCAGTGAGCCACTCTTGTTGTATATTTCTACTTCTCAATTTTCTAATGGTGCATTACTCACTCAATATGACCTCGACCATAAAGAAAAATCCATGTACTATCTCAGTCATACTCTCATTTCTTACGATATCAACTACCCTCAGATCAAAAAAAATTGTTTGGTTTTGTTTTTTACCTTCTAAAAAATTCACCATTACCTGTTAAATACGAAAGCCAAGATTATATCCAAAGTTGACCTATGCTTAAGTACATGTTGTCAAAATATTCCCTTATAGGTAGAATAGCTAATTGGATCATTCTACTAAGTGAATTTGAGATTGAGTATGTACATCAAAATTTTGTAAAAGGACAAGTACTCGTCAATCAATTAGTAGAAGCACCATTACCAGGAACAAAATCTATGATTCTGGATCTTCCAGATGCTTCATTCCTGTATATTAAGGAATATGTCATGTGGAAAGTGCACTTTGATGGATATTTTACTTTTCATAGTTTGGGGGCAGGTGTGGTATTAATTATTCCTTCAGGCGACCCTATACCTCAGGATTTTTCCTTACTTTTCCTTATACAAATAATACTACAGAATATGAGGTTCTCATCGCGGGGATGAAGATGGAAATCAAATGGGATATCCATCATGTTAAGATCATTAGTGATTCATAATTGATCATCAAGCAAGTTAATGATGAATATAAAGTCAATGATGAGAAACTCATCCCTACAAGAAATTGGTGGAAACTTTGAAAGAGTATTTTGTGCTAATTACATTTGAATAGATTCCAAGAGAAAAAAATAGATCCTCAAATGCTAGGAATTCCACTAGAGAGCAATGATATGACGTTCTTTGTTGAGAATCTATGCCAACCTATATATGACATGTTAGAATCATGTTTGGCTTGTGAAGTTGTTGGTCCTTATTCCCCATTGTATGCGCACATCTACGCATATCTTAAACAAAACACCTTCCCTCATAACATCTCTCATTCTGAAAAAGCAAATCCTTATCCACCAAATATCCCTTTACACCCTCTTAGGAGATACGCTCTATCATCATGGCTATAATGGGAATTGGTTACATTGTATAGATGTAGCAGAGTTAGTCCAAGCAATCAAAGAGGTACATGAAGGGATGTGTGTCACCCATACAAACAAGAAGGTTCTAGCTAATAAATTTTTGAGATTTGGCTATTATTAGCCTACTATGGAAATAGTCTACGGCTGCTATGTAAGGAAATGAGTACTATGTCAAAAGTATGGAAACTTAATCCATGTGCCATCACATCTGTTGCAGCCAATCAAATCCAATGGTCATTCTCCAAATGGGGAATGGATTTAATAGAAAAGCATCACAGCTATGAAATATTTCACTAAGTGGGTGGAGGTTGTTCCTTTGACTTATGTTACACGACCTCAGATTTCAAATTTTATCATGAATCACCTTATCTACCGGTATGACATTCTTGTGGCCATAGTTACTAAAAATGGAAAATCATTCAAGAACAAGACAATGAATTAAATTTTTCTTTGATTTCAAATAAAATTGAAGTGGTTTACGCCATATTATCCACAAGGTAATGGGTAGGATGAAGCCACTAATAAAACATTTGTTTAAATCTTGGACAAGATGGTGAGTAAGATAGGTTGTAACTAGCATTTACAAATTCACCCAACCATATAGGATTATAAGACCTCCATTCGCACTCCTACTGGTGTGACACCCTATCCCCTAGTATTTGGAACTGAATCCATCATCCCATTGGAAATCAAGCTTTCTTCCCTAATAATATCTCTTAGGGATTATCTGGACAAGGATGAATATTACAGAGTGGCCAGGCTAGCAGAATTAGAACTCCTAGATGAAAAGTGCATCTATGCCCTTAACCATCTCAAAGTGTATCAGAACATAGTCTCAAGAAATTACAACAAAAGGATCATACCTCTTCATTTTGAGGTTAGAGATTATGTCTTGAAATAAAATCAATTCAACACAAGGGCAGAAAGAGGGAAGAAAGGAAAATTTGAACCACATTGGTTAGGACCTTACGTCATTGTGGCCAAATATGGTATGGGAGCATACTAACTTGCCCATCCCAATGGTGATGAGCTTCACAAACCTATGATTTTCATGCACCTTAAGTGGTTTTATGCTTAAACATGGCACAAAAATAAGAAAAGAAAATGAAAAAAAGAGTAAAAATGATAAAAATAGAAAAATAATAAAATAAGAGAAAAAGAAAAAGAGAAAATAGGTCATCCATATGTGAAAACCACACAATTGTGGCACTTTTGATAGGTCCCTTGGTGAAAACTAGTTTCTAGCACCTTGGGAGGATTTTTTGTTCACAAGCATATTGTATTTGGAGGGTACTTTTACTTAGCCTAGGGCTAGTTCTGCACCTGCATCCGAGATTCCCTCTGAACCTATCCTGTCAAGCCTTGATCAAGATTTTTTTCTCCTCTTATACATCGGTGACGGGATGGTCTTTTTATATCCCGCATCTAACACTGGGGGCACTTTTACGACTTCACCTTCTTGTTTGTCAAGATGTGGTGCCTACCCTTGTATATTCTCTATCTAACGTTGCATCCACATTTCTCAGTTACCTATGCATAACTTTGGAAAACCTCAGAAAATCACAAAAACATTCAAAAATCATTAAAAAATCACAAAAACATTAAAAAATGTTCAAAAACCACAAAAACAATAGAAAATTGTTTCACAAAAGCACAAAATAATAGAACATTGTTTCAAAAAACCTCAAAAATATTAGAAAAGTGTTTCAAAAAACAATCTGGCAAAAGCATAACTTTAGTATACTTACTTCATCTTGTTTCTTGCTTTGTTTGTGTACATTATTTTCTTGTATAGTTGTTGCTTGTTTGTACATTTGTATAGTTTATTTCTTAGACATAATTTGATAAGATTCATCTTGTCTTGCTTAGATTAGATTTATTCTTACTTGTACATAGTTGTGTTAATTCATGTTAGTTAGCACTATATATTTGGTTAATTTTGTTAATATTTACTTGTGTTTCTTGTTGCATGTAGATAGTTATGTTGCCAATTCATCATATTTCCATAAATATTCATCACATCTAGCATCATCTATACATCATACACGAATGCTAAGCTAATCATCACATAGCGTATTATCAAATGGGGGCAAGAGGGATCGAAAATATTAACATATATCCCCCCCCACACCAATATCATCATGTCATCTCGTCCAATAATCTAAAGCATCACATGTATAATACAATTGATATCATTTATGGATCTATCATATCAAAATCAGACACATACGATACAAACATCTTAACTATCATCATGATGCATATAAAAGTGTGAACTTAAACCATATAACATCATGACACATCTATAATCCATGTATTCAATCATCAAAAAAATAAAGTCCATCATCCCATAGAAAATGTGCGACATCAAAATGTCCATATATACAAGTATAAATTGTTTTTTTCTCAAAGAGGATATACACCATCGATACAAAATGGGCCATCAAAGGGCGTAACTCATAAATAACTTCATCAAAGGCATACACCAAAAATGTTATACAATAAACAAATCCTTCCTCAGAGGCGTGTATCAAAAACTGGTACATCATATATAACTATCAAGAATGATAAACACCTTCATAAGAGGTCCGTATATAATGATACAAGTACAATCAATAGATACAATGAGGGTCATGGTTGACTAGAACCCTCAGATGCACTAGCTAGCCTACGAAGTGGAGGACCCATGAATTATGTACCACGTAGTCTTTTAGGTTACCCTCATGGCTTCTCCATTGATTCCTGAGGCCTCTCTGATCTTGTTAAGACACTTGACTGCTGGATATATGTGGGTACTCGCTAACAAACTGTAACTATCTCATAGTATAATGACCAAAAATAGGAGGCTCTTCCCTCAACTGTAGCCAAGTTTTGGTGGGTGCAAGCTGTCACTACTGTCTCATATATGCATCAGAAGGATGCTACCTCTACTAATAGTTGTGCAACCTCAGCCTGACCCACTACTCGCTCTGCATGAATCTGATCTCTCTTGGCTATCACTAGCTATATCCGAGTCTAGGTCTATTATAGTAGGCTCATCTCTTGAGACATCTAAGTGGCCATCTGATGTATCTGCAAAAAATGTACAGAGCCATCTCTTCTCTGGTCAGCCTAGGATCTCGCGTGGTCTTGATCTGCTGTCACAACCTGAATGTGAGCTTGGGCCTAATCTCTATCCATTGTCATCTATTGCAGTTGCTGCCATAAGGAAGCTAGTTTTCCCTCACCATCTCCACCTTGAGCTTGGGGTAGCCTCAGAAGCACTACAGGAGCATGTTCCTAAACTTGGCCTTATGCATGTCCATGAGCTTGTTCCTGCTCCCGTAATCTAGGCCTAAGACCCTGTGCATGACCCTGTGCCTGTGCCTAGCCCTGTACCTGCCTTGTACCTGTCCCTGTCTTGACTTCTACCACCTCTATCTAGGATCTTGTATTGGACCCTTCCCATTGTATCAATTACCATCAAAAGGATCATCAGTATGACCTGCACCTACATCATCACCATCACTATTGTACGGGATCTCTGGTGGTGATCAAATGCCTTCTTCCCATGCCTCATCAGATATAGTCAAATGCTGTGGAAAAATAGTCACATACCAAGCCATGTAATTTGGTGTGGTTCCTGGGTCTCTAACTTGTCAGGAAATGTCCTAAACCTATTGTACCACTTGTACGAAACTAGCCCTAGCTCACACAACTTGTATGTGTAGCCCCATGGTCCGCCTCTCTACATCACGACGAGTATACCACATGTTGGGTTGAGGGACGCCTTGAACCCTGCCTAGTTTTTGCTAACAATGTTCTACCCTGTATATCTCACTAATATAGTTGTGGCTACAAAGAAGAAAGTGCTCTACCACATAGACACTAAGGTCTAATCTATCCTCAGGCCCTTGTATGTGCCTATAAGGCCTCCAGATGATATCTCTCTAGTAACTCGTCAAACTCTCATCGGTAATAATAGATGCTTCCTAGGTACCCTTGTACATCGTCTCCCACAATGACCCATGCCATATATGTCGGATCCTCCAAAGCTTGGGTGCACAACATACAAATGGGATGCTCAATCGCTATATCACCCCAGGACCAGATCTGTAGTAAAGACACCGGTTGCACCATCTTCTGATGGTGGTAAGTAATCAAGTGTAGATCCTAGTATAAATGTGTCAGTATACACTGGACCTAGTAATATCACTCACCACTGAAAAATTCGTGAACTAATGTAATCAATCCCATCAGAAACGATGTCCCTATCTTATCAGTGAGTAAGAATCCACTGATAAGAGCCTTCAAATAAAGTGGTCTCTGGTGAAGGGTTGGATCATATATACAATCATGAAAAGCCATTATTATACCCTCGTGGAGTATCTCATCATGGCCAAATATGTCGCTAACCGCCATAGTGATCTAACCAAAATAACTTGTGTACTCAATCATCAAGCCTACAATGGGAACACATAGAATCCACCACATGTTCTTTAATGTGACGGTCATCTCTCCTATGGGGAGCCTGAAGCACTGGATCTCACTATGCCATCACTCAATAAAATTGGTTAATAGGCCATGATCTAGGGTAATAGATGGTATCCACACTATATGGCCTAAACTGACCACCTCCACTAGTATCGTCATCTCACGACAGTGTTGTCAATGTATGCTCCCCTCCATCTTGGCTATGTGAGTCTATCACTTTCGCATCTGTAATGTTGGCAATCATCTCTACAAAACATGACATGTATTAGACACTAATAATTCTTCTAAGTTCTTCTATTGTTCTTCTATCCTCCGCTAAATTCTATTTTTCTTCTAAGTGTCATTTTCTTTGTCATTTTTCCCTCTTATTAGTCTCTTTTAGGTTCCTTCATGCCCTTTAGGGCATGTGCGTACCTTGTGGCGTGTGCGTGCATCTACCTCAGGGCACTTGCACTTTTTTTTTGTTGCCTACATGTGTTCATGGGTGTGTGTTGTGTGTGTGTGTCAAGGTTTTTGTACATGCATGTGTGCGCATGTACTATATGCATGTGCATGGGTGTACATACGTTTTTAGGGTGTATGTATGTGTGCACACACATTTTTCTAGTGCCTATGCATGTGCACATATGCTTTAGGGGTACCTGCATCACCATAGGGATGCCTACACCCCCATGCATGTGTCCTTGTGTTATGTTGTACACATACCCTACTAATTGAAGCATTGATTACAATATTAAATGCATAATTGACAAAGTAGATCAAGATACTCATGAAGAAGCCATCGTCTACATGTCGGGCATATTTCTGAAGTCGGTTAGTGTGTCTCCTGTGGGATCATCCTCTCACCATCATCCTCATCACTATCTGGGGTCTCGCGGTAAAATTTCGGTAGCGATCAGTAACAAATGAATTAGTCGCAATGATTTACACCCCAGGGTGGGGTATATTGAACCATTCTCATCAGCCGTGATGCCTGGAAGACTGTTTTGACCACCATTGTTTCTCTAACTCTTCTTCTACTCATAGTGAATAATTATTTTATTTAAATAATTATTTTTCTTTTATTTTTTGTCGTGTTGGGGCATTCTTTTCCATCTGGTACTCCTTTCTTCTCACTAGGAAAATTTTATTGCTCCTAGGTGATATCCCTTCTTTTACACACTCCATCAAATAATTATTTTTTTATTAAATAATTTTTTGGTAATTTATCCATTATGCTGGGGCATTATTTATCACCTACTACTTATTTCTTCTCTCTGAGGCATTTCTTTTGCATCTGAGAGATTCTTACTGATTCTTCTACTTTCTTCTACGCATCCAATCCATCAAAAAATTAAAAAACTAAAAAACTTAATAAAATCAATTCAAAATCCAAACAACATTTTTTTCAAAACTTCTCCAAAAAATCCAAAAATTTGTAAAACTCAAAAATCTAGGTAAACCAGCTCATCGCGGCAAAAACTCGTGTCTTATGTATGGTATTCTTTCCTTATCCTTTTGGAAATTTCACATATTCACACATCAAATGACTTGTGGATCATCTGATTTACATCCATTTACAAATCTAGCTTGCTCTTCATCAATAATTTGAGGCACATATAGTTTTCTGGTACTGTTTCATAGCGCACTACACTTTCTCATTAGACCCGGTGTCCTTCATCATCTTCCATTGCATGTATCTTTTCTCAGGGCATAATTTTAAAACTTTTTTAATCATGAACATTTGGGGATCTTCAGCTTGATAAAAAAACATTTGTACAACCATCTTGACCATTTTTAGTTGGATCATATGTGTTTGTACTTGTTTTCCTTATTAAATGAGCTTGTTTCCTTCTCATATTGCATTGTTTTTTGTATGTTGCATTGAGCAGGTGTTTTCAAAAATGGAAAAATGTTCGTAGTATGAATTTTCATATCATCCTACCATTTTCATATGCTTTTATTTTTAATAAGGGCTAATGATGTAGATATTTGGCAATATGATGACAGTAAAGTTGTTTCAATACACTGGATGAAAGCTTGTTCTTTTCTTTCCATCTATCATTCCTCTTCTACATCATTCTCCTATCAAAACTATTCTTCTTATTCACCTGGGGCATCCTTCTCCTACCCATTATTCTATTTCCTTTCTCTCACCTTTTTTGATTGTCGATTGCCTTCTCTCATCACCCCATCGTCACTCGAGGGGGCATCTCTCACTTATACTAATTTTTCTTCTACACTTTCAAAATTTATCTATCTACTATATTTGAAGTGGCGTCATTTATGCCACCCCAAAGAGGGGAAAAATTAGGCACCTATAATTTAATCCGAGGAATTTAAATACTTAAATTGTGCTAATTATCCTTTCCCATAAATTGATGGCATATCATCAATATAGCACACTTCCATCCAGCAAATAAACCAATTAACAACCTTCCATTAATTAATCCCCCTTTTTATCTAGACTAATTAATTATTATTAATTAATTAGCTTCCTCTTCCATTAAATCAATAAATCATCATTTATTTGATTAAATCCCTCTCATACTCTAAATCATGTTAATTATTCCTCTAAAAAGATTCTATAAGCTTGCACACTTATTAATTAATCACTTTGGTTAATTCATAAAGCCCCTCAAACCCCATGGGTCACTAAAGGACAAAGTAAACTCTCATAAGGTTGACTCGACCCTTTATAAACCTTCCTTATCCACAACTAACCCAACCTCTCCATTTATCCCACATGAATAGGGATGTAGAGATTCTTATATCCCTCCTCCTACCTTTCTATTCACAGCTACACACCTAAATGAGCATAGAGCATACACTATAGCTATTTTATCATCTTAGAGAATTCTTCCATTAGAAGAGCTAGCTTTCTGCATTTCTTGCATTCATCCACCCAAGTTTTAAATTCATATGGAGATGTGTTAAGTTATCTTGTAGTCATGATTTGACAAGACACCATTCTTGAAAACCTTGGGATTTCAAGCATATAATCAACTCTTTGATTTCTAGAGTTCTACATAAGTTCAATCTCATCTCATTTAGCATTCAATAAGAGATAGAAGTTAATTTTTTTAGCATATTAGCTTGAAATGTTCATTTCATGTTCTAATGTAGAGATGTTGATAGGTTAGCTTTTCTTAAGCTCTTAGCATGATGATGCATAGGTTTAGTTTAACATTGTATTGAAGCTACTAGGTGTTAGTTTCAATTATACTTACATAGATAACTAACTCTTGCATACACTTTGCATCGTATAGTTTCTTATGACCCTTTACAAAATGGAGTTACAGAAAGAAAGAACCAAACTCTTAAGTAGATGGCCACTTGTATGGTTCACTCTAAATACCTTCCTCTTTATTATTAGGATGAAACAGAGAAAGTTTCTTACTAAATTCAAAAATGTGTTCCCTACAAGGTCATAAGAGGGATGAAACCCTTTGAATCCTAATTTATACGCAATTCTGATGTAGAGAGCTTTCACGTCTTCAGATCTAATGCTATGGCCCAAATTCCTAGAAATAAACACAATACCTTAGAACCATAGTCCAAACATTGTATATTTGTAGGGTATTGTGATGGTGTTAAGGGGTATAAATTGTTGAACCCTACTGCTTATGAGATTTATATTTAGAGAAGTGTGAAGTTTAATGAGTTTTCTTTGACTTTTACTTCTCCACCATTTGAGGTTCTTCTTTTCTCTAATTCAGATTCTAACTCATCATATGATGATTTTCTTGAGCATGTTTCTCTTTTTTATATTCATGATCCTTCTACTTCTCTTGACCCTCATGCTTTAGATTCTTACTATTATAATAGTAGTGATAATGAGGAATTTATCCATTCTCACTCAAGTGAAGAGTCTTTTGAATCTGAGCCTAATCCTCTTGGTACTCGTTGGGCTAGGAAGACTTTGAATAGTGCTGGAGAGTGTATTGGAGATCCTTTGAATGAGAGATATAATCACTTGGAATTCAGTAGACCCCACTCCTTCTTTACCTCATCCTCTAACCCTCAGTATTTTTGAAAGGCTTATGGGATTCCTGAGTGGGATTCTTCCATGGATGAGGAGTATTCCTCACTCATAAATAATTATTCTTGGGATCTTACCACACTTCTGAAATGAAGAAAAATCATTTGGTGTAAGTGGGTGTACCGTAAAATATATAGTTCTGATGGAGAAATCAAGAAGTATGAAGCATGACTTGTAGCTAAGGGTTTATCCTAGGTGATGACTAGGAAACATTTTCTCTAGTTGTGAAGATGACTTCCATTCAACTGACCCTGGTAATAATTGCTACTAACAAATGGGAATTCCACAAAATGGACATTAAGAGTGCCTTCCTTCACATGGACATAGAGGAAGATATCTACATGGAATAATATCTTGGTTTTGACCATGATACCTCCCTTGTTTGCAAGTTAAATAAGTCTCTCTATGGTATTAAACAATCCCCTTAGGCTTGGTACACCAAGATGGAATCCTTTTTACTTACATTACTGTTCAATAGGTGTCACTCTAACCCAAATGTTTACATTCTACAAAAGGATGAATTCATTCTCATCCTCATTTTGTATGTTGATGACTTGTTGATCACATGAAAATATTCCTCTATCATTGATTTTGTGAAGATCATCTTTACCAATATGTTCTCTATGTACGACTTGGGATTACTCAATTACTTTCTTGGGATCTAGATTTCACAATCCCACTTGGGAATTATAATTTTGCAGCCTAAGTACTCCCTTTATTTTCTATCTTAATTTCACATGTCTAATTGTAAGACTTCTTTTGATCCTTTCCTTTCTGAGGTTAAGTTTGTTTCTGATTTCTCTACTCCCTTTGTTGATTGTACCCTTTATTGATAGTTGGTGGAGATATTGATTTATCTCACTCAAACTCAACCAGATCTATTGTTTTTTGTTGGGATCATGTCCATATTTATGCAAGATCCTCATGAGTTGCATTGGAAAGAAGTGAAGAACAACCTTCAATATGTTTGTGTCACTCACACTGATGGAATTCACTACTTAGGACGGTTAAATATTTACTTGTTTGGATATAAAGACTCTGATTCGGTTGGTGATCTAGATCATCAGAAATTTACCTCAGGCTATATTTTGGGTCCTATCTCTTAGTTTGGGTCATGTCAGTTGTTCTAACAAGAAGAAGAATTTGATTTCCATATCATCTACAAAGGCAAAGTACATAGGAGAAATAAACACTACTATGGAAGCAGATTGGATGTTGGGTATCTTGAAAGATTTTAGTATTCAATTTTGGTGACCCACTACTATCTACTGTGGCAACATGAGAACCATCTCGATCTTCCAAAATATCATTCAACATCAACATATGAAGAACATTTAGATCCACATGCACTTCATTAGGGAGATAGCACGTGAAGAGATAATCAAATTGCAGTACTGTCAGACATATGATTAGGCTGTAGACATATTCACCAATCCCTTCACTGATGAAAGTTTATTCACTTACAGTCTCTTCTTGGGGTGAAGTCTACTACAACCACCCATATTCTTCAAGATTTCTAGTCCTTCTTCTCTTCTTCTTATTTTCTAAAGAGATTTTGTTTGTACATGGGTACCTTATCAAGCCTTAAGTGGCTGGGTCCCATTGAAACACATTTCTTAGTTTTCAGGGAGAGTTATCTTTCTATTCTAACTTGCAATGACTTCTACCTTAGCTTCGATTAAGGGGGTGTTGGTGTATGTAACTTTCTTTTTCATCAGTTAGGATCTCATCCACATCACGTGGTGAGTCATCTCATGTAACTAGATCATAGGTATTATGAGTTATATGAAAAGTGGAATATTCCTTCATATAATATGTCATTGTCATATTCTTCATTGATGTCATGGGAGTTACATTCCCTATTTGGAATTGCAACTCCTCTTTCCCACTTGAAGGGAATGATTGTCCAAGCATGAGATATTGGCATGACACTAATGTAAAATATCATTAATGACAAAGAGGATGATGATGGAGTGCTAGGAGATTCTTGGTATGATGTTGACATGTTCAATCAAGTGATGAAATGATGGCATGAGTGGAGAAGGTAAGAATGGCTTGGTATAATAATCCTAATCATGTGACCTGACTAACACATGTGATGGTTCATGATGCTTTGATTTTCTTGGTGACTTGAGGAACATGGAAAACACATGGAGAGAATGATAGGATATTTTTTAGACACTCACATGAGTTTTAGGGTGCAGGTACAAGTTGAAGATCTAGTTGTAAGTGATCATCTAGACCTAATCTAGGTGTTTAGAAGTGAAATGGAGCATGAGGATCAGTTTTAAAACCATGTGATCTCATGGAGGCATGAAAGGGTTTAATACATGTTTTCTCAAGTGTGTTAGGTAGTTTTTGAGAGTTGAGAAGTAGACTTATGGTGTTAATCCACTTGGTTATGTCTAAACTAGGCATAATCCTAGTGTTTGGTGGTCTAATTAGGCATGGTAGTCATTTGCAGGTATGCGTAATTTATTTATGGAATTAACGGAGGTATTCTATGATATTTAAATCATGTAGAGGTAGTTTTTAGAGGTTTCATTCCTAGTTATAGCATTGGTTTTGTTGGTTTTTTCCTAGAATATTCCAAACCCTAAGGGATAGTCATATAAATGAGATGGGATATGAATATGGAGAGGTATTTTAGCTAACCTAATGATTGGATATGGTGCACAAGGGTGTATTAGAGGTGTGAGAAAAATTTCAAGTTATTAAGAAGAGACCATTTCAATTTTTGTTGTTTTAGTCAAAACATGGTGCTCGAGAATGCATTTTCCAGCTTGAGTAGAAAATTTTGATGATCATTTTGAATTGTGTGATTTTCATGAGACCAATATTTTTTTAGGGATTTTTTTCTATGGAAATAAGAAGGTTTAGAAAAACTAATGAGGTCATTGTTTTATTTGGGTTTTATGAATGGATGTTAAGAAGGCAAACAACTTTTTATGGTTTTGAAACCCTAGGTCAAAAGTGATAGAGAAGATATTCTTGGTAGGTTCCTAGAATTTGTTTTTTATTCAATTATCATTATTGGAGGTTGTATATTACTCCTCCTATTTTATATAAATGTATGGTAGAGCATGTGATATTTTTTGTACCCCACTCAAAAAGGCATGTTTGTAAAAGCTTTCAGTTTGTAGCAAAGTAGTCTAAAGAAGGGATGGAATACATTAACATTTTTTGTATCCTAGGATTTTTAATAGATTTAAATTATGTTTTCAAGTAATGGTTGAGGTCATGGAGGGAAAAGTGTGCCCTATTTGTGAAGACCAGTATTTTCACCTAAAAGGGCAATTTTCAGCAATTTCAGAGATTGACATATATGAATGTCTTTCATTTAGATTTGGAAAAAAATTTAAGATTTTATGGAAATTATATTAATATAAATTTCTAATGGTATATTTTTTGTCTCTTGATGAGGTTTTTTTATAGGTGAGTGAGATATGTTTGTAAAGAAAATGTTTTAGTGTTTCAGGACATGATTTCCTTGACTGAGAAGATTGATGTAGAAGTCTCATGTTTGGTGTTATTTGATGTTTTATATCTATTGGGAGTTAAAATTTATGAATTTTATCCCTTTTGAAGACATTTATAATTCTTGAAAGTGATAGTAAGGGTGTAAACCAGTTCAGTTTCTAAAAAAGCTTTCTGGGTAGCTTAGTTTGGTGAAGAGGAAAAGAGGTGTGGTTTTTAGTTTTGAACATTTCATGAGTTATAGAAAGCATGGATGTGATATAAAGGTCATTGGATTTCCAATGAGTGGATACATAGAATATTTTAGGTGATATATGGGATATTGAGCTTCAAAGGTAACGATTTGTTCCTAGAAGCAACTATTTTGTGAAGGAAACGGTCCTTCTTGATGGATTTATGAATAAATTTAGTGGTAAAAGTTAATTTTCAATCATGTATGATGTTTTTATGACATATTTTACATTTTTTATTTATTTAGAGGATTTAATTTTTTTTTTAAATGTATTTATAGGTCTTTAATGAGCCAGGTGGAAGGGGTTTGAGCCATTATTGGTTTGCTTAGTTGTCTTGGTGCATGGACAACATACATGGGTAAATTTTATGAGTATGGTAATAATTTTTTAAGTTTTATTGGTTGAGATAATTTGTCTATACTGACCTATGTTATGCTTTTGAGTTGAGAAGCATATAAAGTGCTTGTTTTTCATTCATTTTTGAACTAGATGTGTGAGAGGGAAAAATGCAGCCTAGATGAAAGATAAAAAGTGTATAAATGGAATCAAGAGAGATATGAGGATGTGTGAAAAATTATGAAGAAGAATAAAGATCATGTGTACAATTTTTTGAATCAAAATCAGGTCATAAAAGATCAATTTTGAGCGAGTTACGAGAAAGAGGGTTTGAAGGTGTCTAAGCTGAAATCGTGATCTCCATCAGTTATGGGAGTAAAATTACTTTATATATATTAAAATAAAGGTTATTTAGTTGGTGATTGATCATATTATGGGGTTTTATCCTCCTTTTAAAGTTGGTACTTCACTAAATTAGGGGTTGGTTCTTGTTTAAACTAGGTGTTGGTGTTCCTTGTGAAGTTGGTGCTTCACCAAATCTCTTTTATTTTTGTAATATAAGTAGAGTTTCAATGGGTTTTCTTCCACCTGAGGTTTTCCCACTTATGTCTTGTGTTCATGCGTACTCTCTCTTTGTTATGATTATGTGGTTTATTATTCCATGGTGTTAAATTCACTATAATGAATCATTGAATGTTATTGGTGCATGCAAGTTAATATGAAAATATTTAAGGGTGTAAAGAACTAATTCACCCCCCTCTCAGTTCATTTTTCTTCAAAAAATTTGTATCCGATCAGGTCCTTTTGGAGAATTTTAATCACTTGAAAGGATATTCTCTTGGAGCACAAGTTTGGTTGATCATAATTGGAGAATATTATGTTCCATATCAGGTTCCTAAGTTTAATGGAACTAACTATGCAGTATGGAGATTTAGAATGAAGTTATATCTAAGCTCACTTGGTTATGATATTTGTGTCAGAGAAATTGATTTATCATACCCCATGGAAGAACTTTCCAAGGATATCATATTTCACACCTTATAAGAATGTGTGAGTACCATGGTTGTGGATTGTGTTTAAGCCAAAGAGATATGGAATAAGTTGGAATATGTGTGTGAAGATAATAGTCCCTCGAGTAGTAGTGAAACTTATAGTACAAAAAACATGAGTCAAGAAAATAGAAATTGTGGATCTAAACATGTTGGTGACCTAGATGACCTACATCTAGTAAGGAAGGATAATCAAATAATCAAGGAATCTCTCAAGGAGCTTAAATTAAAAAAATTGGAGTGCACTCAGATGAAAACTCAATTGGATTTCTTACTACTAGGCTCAATACTAAAGAGGAAGAGTGCATCAAATTTAGTATGGCTATGAAAAAATTTCAATCAGATTTATACCTTACTTCAGAAAAATTAAAAATTTATCGGAAGTTTGAGAAGATTACAAGAAGCCTAGATGATTTGTTAAGTAACCAAAAGCATTCCATTAACAAAATAGGTTTTGACTTTAAAGATGAAGAAAATTAGGATGAATAACATGTTGAATCAAGTCACGAACCAGTTAGAGTCAAATATGATGTCAAATACCACAAGAAAGATATTAGACAATTTAATTCTTCAAGGTATGAAAAATATTTCAATGGTTATTATTTCACTTGTAATGAGTTTGGACATAGGGGAAAGGAGTGTAGGAGGTTTTTCAAGGATGGTCACCTTTGGATGGATAAAAGAGATAAGACAAAAAATAGTATGGTATGCTACAATTGTCATGAGAAAGGTCACATTGCAATATATTATTTGAATGAACCACCAAGATAGATATGTAAGGATGAAGGTATGAATAAGGTTGTATGTTTCAAATGCAATCAAGTTGTCCATATTTCAAAGTTTTACTATCAGAGTCAACCTAGACAAAGTTAAAGAGATAGAGTTTCTCAAGGTAAGAGTAAAGGCAACAAGAGTGGTCATAGTGAAAGATATTGTAGATGTAGAAAAGACACATATGTGAGGAAGGAAGATATTAGGTCTAACCATGTTGAGAATGAATAAAATGTGGTTCAATCTACCCTTGTTGAGATGCCAAAAATTTGTAATAATCCCAACATTTAAAAGGGCTTATTTTCTATTGTAGAACCTCAATAGTTTATTTTTTCTACAAAATAATACTACCAAGTAGATGATATAGAAAAAATATGCAGGAGTTAAGGAAGTTAATGATAGATCTTGACATCATTTATTATATGGAGATGAAGGTTCTTCCTTGTTAGATCCAATCAAGGGTGTGGGATGCCTCCATTAGGATTCATGGAGCCATCATCTTATGAGATTAAATCATGTAAATGTATGTTTATGATCTGCATTTGATATTCCATGGAGCACAAGATTTTTGGTTTGAGTGTGAAGTCATGTTGAAGAGTTCTAGTTAGGATTGTTAAGACTTGTTGAGAGGAATCTTGGTAATGTGCTCTATCATATTGTTTTAAGTCCCGGTATGTTTCAATTTTTGTGTGACATGTTGAGTTATGACAAGAGGATGAATTTATGTTTTGAGATATGATCTCATTTATTCCTTCTAGTTATTTTAGGTGTGTCAAGAAGTCTATGATGTTCTTTTAAGAGTTATGAGGTCAAGTTGTTATAGACACCTAAAATTAGCACCGCTAATCCCCATGTCCATGTCCACTAGCTTCCCTTCATTATCACATCACCATCATATTATACATGAAAACCATTATCACATCACTATCATATTATACATTAAATCCTTATCCTAATTCTTATTCCCCCCTTTATATTTACTCCTCGTAAATATTATTCTATAGCTGTAAAATCCTATTTTATTCTCTCCTAAAATGAATTAAACCACCTAGAAACCAAAGTTAAAAAAAAATCCAATAACTTCTCAATCATTTTAGAACCTCCTTGACCCATATAACCATTTTCGAACACAAATTCTTTGAAAAAGACAAAAAAAAACTTGATTTGGGAGGCTGTTACAACCTCTTTCCCGTGTTTCATGGATCACCAGTGATTCTACCCAATTGTCAATGATTCTCCTCTATTGACATAAATATATATAAACATGTCTCAGAACATCATTTCAAGTTAGTTTCTCTCATCCCAACTTAGTAGTTGGACATTCCTATCGCATTGTAACATTCATGTATCATAATCTTATTACAAATCACTATCCTTCATCACACCAACAATCAAGGTATCAACAATGTCTTCTTTAGCCTTTGGAGACCACTCAAGCATCCAGAAGCAAGTCAATAATATTTGTACATCTACTACCCCACTCTCTTGGGTAATGTTACCTTCCTACCTATATTTATCATCTCAGACAAGGTAAGTACCTTTCTCTTTCATATCATTATCTCATTCATTCATCTTTTACAAGTTTTAATCAAGGTTATCTCCATCCTTTATCAGCGTGAACATTTCCACAAAAACTGTCGCCGATTCCCCTAATCACCAACAATTCAGCCCAATCACCAGCGGTTGGCCTCAATCACCAAAAATTATTGTCTGTCAGATCATTTAAGCCTATAAGCTTGATTTTAGACATCAAAAACCTACAATTTCCCACTAATCTAACTTTACAAATGTCTATAAAATCCTATCAAGCTCCTTTAAACCATCTGTAATGCCATATCAGTTATCTAAATTAGATCTATCATCCTACTTACCTTTGTGAGAGCATAATTGTTTACATCCTTACTCCTTTAAGCCATTTTATTTTCTTTAAACTCCTTTGGATAAAGTATCACCATCATACTATCATATAGTCATGGACCAAGTCATTCCCTTTTCCTTTGCATTGCTGGTTATATCGTCTGTTATATCAATTCATCTTATCATTATCATATTGATTTATTAAACATAGATTAACATCCTTACAAGGAAGTTCATTGACTTATGGGGTCTGGCCTATTGAGCCCAGAAAAGTGACTAAGTTTTGGAGTAGAGAATTATCACATGCAATGAAAGTAAGGGAAAAGGTTCTCAAGGAATGGTGCGCAGGAAAATAGGAGAGTACACGAGAAGTTTAAGGAGTTGAAACAAAAGGGAAGATTAAACATAGAGTGCATAAAGGTTGGCACATGGAAGCAGGATAGTGTTTAAAGACTTAGCCACATCATTGGATATGGTACTATAGGGAAAACATGTGAAGACATGAGTAGGTGTGATGAGTGGATAAGGTCACAAGTTGGAGTCTTGGAGCACAAGGAAATAATATTCCATGAAAAGAATATTCCAGAGGGAAATCATTACAGTTAGTGGAGGCTAATCAGGGATTTGGTAAGTTGGCATAGGCACTCAATCAAGGAGGGGCATGATTCAACCTAACATGTGGCTTGTTCATAAGTAAAGCTAAGGTGGTGAAGGGGAAATCCCTCCCTAGTTAAGAATGTTCTTTGATCTAAAAAAAACTTGGTGCGAGAGAGAGAGAATAGATGGTATGCGAGACCAGTCAAGAAATATTTAGGTGCACGGAAGAATATAGTTAGGGATCTCTATGCAGATTCATTTTGTAGAGTTAGAGTGTCATTCCTTGATGTACTCAGTCTGATATGACCCTCTTTGATGTAATATGGCTACTATAAATGGTTATAAATCAATATATATGACACTTTGTTCTAAATATCTATGCTCATGGGTACAAACCCCTTGTGTCCTTTATATTATTCATGGCTCATATCTAATTCCTTTATATTGATATAATGTATACATCCTTTTTATGGTTCATATATGCTTAGATTCAGTGTTTTAACTTCTTTTCTAAAATGGATATTGGTAATTTTTATTTTTGCAACCATTCCTAAATTAATGGAGGACATTATTATGAAGCTCACATAAAGGATGGGATCGGAGGCTGCACATGCATCAGTTGAGTGCCCAACTAATGTTGGGTGATAAGCTGACATGCTTTGGATTTAAAGGGAGTAGGGAAACATCACTCCATTTTGGTTCTGTTGCCAGGACCTATTTTGAAGTTGTTGTAAGAATGGTGTGTGACAAATTGCTTGACCTTGGAAAGCATTGAAACTTGGCTTAACAACACGGAGGATGATTTTTCTCAACAATTTAACACTTGAGATGATTTTAATGCACGTAAATGGGTAGAGGAGAATTTATATCATGATCTCTATGAAACATTATTTTGCTATTTTCTAGTAGAAATCTATGAATGGTTGTTAGCATATGCATTGAGGAAGAGCTGGTATTATAGACATTTTGTTAGGAACCAAGAAGAGTATCAAAGGATACATGATGCTGAGCTGACATTCACTCGTGTAATTGATAAGTGGTGGAGTGGAGTGTTGACTAGATATGCCTTGGAATATGTGATTTCTACATATTTTTCCCCAAATATTACTTAGTTTTAGTTCTTAAGGGAGCTAAGAGGATCATTCTTGTGAACTATACCATTAGCCAATAAGATCTTGATCATCTCTTTGAGTATGGAAACATTTCTTAATGATGTATAACTTCCCACTAGGTGTAGGGCATGAAAATTGGTATGGTGAGAGATGACAGACCTTACGGTGGAAATGGAGAGAGAGGAGAGGCAGCTCAAGTATAATAAAGCATGAGAAAGGGATTTAGCAAGACATTGCAAAGTTACATGAGTGATGGGTTTATGGAGGCACATGTTACGGGAAGGATTTGAGGTTCACGTGGAGAAAATGGAACTTGAGCAGTCTGTGCTACCCCATCGCACAAGAGAGAAACCCCCTTAGCTTCTAGTGAGGGATCATCATATGGAGAAATCATGAGATCCGTAGGCATGAATCCTAGCCCACCTGGTGACCAAACCCTAGTGCTTAGTTTTTCAATTCCTAAGATAAGTGTTGTTAACACGGTTGGTGTTTGTATTGGTAGTTGAGTAGCACCTAGTAGATATAATTTTTGATTTAGTTCATCTATGGTAGCACAAACATTTCCTATGTTTGGAGGCATCTTATCTGGTACATCATTTAGGAAAAGTGTGGGTGTACAAATTTTAGGTATCGTTTCTGAAATTGGTTCAACATCACAGACTATCGATGTGTAGTTAAGTGCAGAGGTGGGTACATAGAGAGTAATTTCATCAGGACCCTTACCTACAATGGGAGAAGGATCTGGTGGATCAAGAGGAATAGGAGCTAGTGGATCTAGTGGATCTAGTGGTGGAGGAAACATATGAAGGAATAAAGGTCATGGATCTTGTGGGCAAGGGCCATAACACCATCAACAGGTGTTTTATGAGACATCTCTTCATTTTCCTGATTACAAGGGTGTTGAAGATGTTGTAGAGCATGTAGAAAGATGTGAATTACTATGGCATGCTAAGGGCATCACTGCCCCAGAGTGGATGTTAATTTAGTTTTCATCTACATTGCAAGGGTGCGCACATAGTAGGTACCAGAAGTATGACCCCCATCAAATGGAATTGGATTATACTATGTTGTGTGATTTATTTTTGCAGAATTTCATATTCCTGAGTTTGAGAAAAACAACATCAGTGTGCTTAAGGAAATTCAACAAGGTATGGTAGAAAGTATGTGGGAGTATGATGTGTGATTCAAGACTTGTCCATAAAAGTTGTGTTATGATATCCATCCCTTACAACATACTCAACGGTTCATTGGAGGATTGATAAAAACTTTTAGAAGAGTGCTTTCCCATAAGACTTTCATGGATCCGTGTGAGGCCTAAGAGGTTGCTCTGTACGCTAAGGTTGTAAATAGTGTTGATACTAGGGTAAGTCCCTTTCTGGAAGCACATATCACTTCCATTGAAAAACAACTAGAAAAATTGTCTGTGAACTCATCTCATGAGACTCGCAGTGGACTATGGTGCATGGATTGTGAGGTAGAATGACACACAAAGGAAAGTTTCCCACTAAATTTGGTGTGCATTGTGTCATTGGATTTTGAAATTTTTCACAGAGATCATGATCTAAGTATTTTCCTATTGTTAAAGCACATGCTCCACAAGAATGTGTCTTCTTATTGTAATATTTTCTCATCTATGACTCATGATACAAAGGACTGCTGATTGATAGAATAAATCCATGATGCCATTGATATTGGTGTGCGTTAGACCAGCATTGGAATTAGTTCTAAGAATAAAGGTTTTGAGTATGAAGGGTGTGGAGATGGAGGCAATTGAGGAATATTTTTTCACAGAGGATTCAAAGGTTGTGGTGGTCAAGGAGATAGGAGTGAATTTCCCCATGGAATTTGTTACAATTGTGGATCTACTGAACAATACAAGCACACATGTCTAGATTTACTAAAATTCTCAAGCTGCAGGAAGAAACATAAATATGAAGAGTTCCTTAAACTATATGAACACATGAGTTAGAACCAGAAGAAGGACAAGAGTGGGTGAATGGTTAGTGTGAATTGGGGTGATCCGCTATGGGTGCCTAGGGTGGCGTATAACCCTAAGTTGGAGCCTATCTTAGTAACTATGTGGGTGGAAGCTGCACACACCAGGCAAGAACCAAAGCAAAGGACCCTCATTACACGAGAGGAAGTATTACCTAGAAATTATCCTAATCTAAGCCATCAGAAGGAGGTTTTCCAAGAGACCATCAATGTGATTAGGAGCTTGTAAGGGAAGATTTAATTTCTAAAGGAGCAATCACAAAAGTTTGAGTAGAAGAAGAGTATTGAGGTTCCCCAGAAGGACATGGATGAGGTTAGGGAAGTATGTAAAACATTGTGCCAAGAGAATATTATTCCTTTTTTGGGAGAATGGATAAAAGAAAAGGTACCACACACTGGAGGTGAGTGCAAGAGAAATATATTACATGATAATTTTCCCCCTCACTATATTGATTATAAAAAAGAAATCACGTTGAATGCAGTTGTGGATGGATGGATTTTGAGAAACACTCTGATTGATAGAGACATAGAGGTCAATGTTCTCACTTTAGATGCATGGAATCAAATGGGGAGGCCCCCATTACAACCATCTTCAAATGTGTTATATATTGTGAATAGGACAAAGGATATTCCCATTGGAGTATTGAAGGATTCATCCATACCATTCAAGGGGAAAATGTTACTAGATATTTTGAAGTATTATCACTTGCCAAGGAAGGTAAATTTCTAGCCTTACTTAGACAACCTTGGTGTTATAAGAATAATGTTTACTTCCACTTTAATAAATGGTACATAAGTTTCAAGAACAAAGAAGATCACATCTTTATTCGACTGATGGATGGGAAGTCTGTGCCATATGTACAGCCTTTGGGAGAAGAGGACCTAGATATAATCTTTGTGCGCATCATCAGAGACTTCGAGGTTTTCCATCCATTAGGGGAAGGATTCATTCAATGGGAAGATGTTCAGTCCATGAGTGATACAACTAGCATTCCATGTGATAATTGGGTGTACGCAACCTATGAGTTGGTCAAAAAACAATTTAATGGCATTGTGACTCGCATCATGAGGGCTCACTCAGTTAGGTGCTTGGGAGGAAGGGAGTTATCTAGTTACACTGGAGAGGGTAACCCTGAAATATTTCTGCATGCGATGGAGGTACAATGGACATGTAGAATAGAAAAGATGAATATGCATACTTATACCTTTTTCTGAATAATAACATGTTGGTAGGTGACCCATTGAGACAATATTATAGTGTGGCACGAAGTGAGAATTGTGTTCTCTATTAGATTTCTCCAGAGTAATACACCATCTAAAATATGTCACTATCATGGGATGGAGTTAACCTCATTCTAATTCCAGGAGTGTGAGAGAACCTGTGTGGTAGGCCCAGAAGCCTTTTCTCCTTCACTATGGGTACATAAATTCTATTCCACCTTGTAGGGTTGTGCACGCACATGGTATATCCATTTGAAGTTATGTCATTAAATAAGAAATTGAAAATATTTTACATTGGATACTATTCAAACTTTTGAGTATATGAGTTTTAAGCCATCAATGAATGAGGAGCTATACGTAGTCAAGCACCTTACCATGGGGGATAGTGTCATGACTGACGATCAAATACTGGATTTTTTTAGGGGAACCTGAGTTGGGGGCATGCTTCATGGAGGAATAGTTAGAAGAAGTAAAACTTGAGCGCTCCTTCCTGGAAAAAGGAATGGGTAAGTCATTATACCTAATAGATGATGAGGAGGTCAAAAATTTGGATGTTGCTCATATAGAAGGAATGCAAGAAGTATTGGAAAAAGTAGATGAGAAACTGTGTACATATCATGAGCCCTTGAAAACAAAGAAAATTAACATTGGTATAGAAGTAGAGATGAAAGAAGCTATCATTGGAGATTACTAGATGGAACAGGAGGTTTCAAAAATAGTTGAGATGTTGTGTGACTTCTAAGATGTGTTCTTGTGCGGGTACCATGAATTTAAGGGAGTTCATCACTCATTAGGGGAAATGCAGATTAGGTTAAAATAAGGTGTGTGCCCCATCAAGAAGAGCCCATACAAGATGAACCCAAATTTGCGTGTAATAGTTAAGGAGGAAATTGATAAGATGATAGAATCAAGAATCATTGCGGTGATTGAGGAATCTGAATGGGTGAGCCCAATGGTGATTAGTATCAAGAATGATGGGAGGATTAAGATATGTGTAGATTATAGAGGCTTGAATTTTTCATGTGTCATAGATCCTTTCCTAACCCTATTTATTGAAGAGATCTTGGAAGGTGTATCAGGGTGGGAAATCTATTCTTTTACAGATGGATTCTCAAGTTATCAATAGGTAAAGATTGTGAAAGAAGACCAGGAAAAGACTATGTTGACCACTGAATGGGGACACTTTTTTATATGGTTATGCTCTTTGAGCTTAAGAATGCACCTGTTATATTTTTCACATCGTGGTACAGGCCTTTCAAGACTTCATCTATTTATGTAAGTTTACCTAAATGATTGGACGGTGTATGGATTAGTAAGGGAAAATTGTAAAAAATTGAGATTAATGTGTAATAGGTCCAGACAGTTAAATATATCTCTCAACATTAAGAACTGTGTGTTTTCTACCCCATTTGGCACATTATTGGGTCACATTTTACACAAGGAAGGCTTATTGGTGGACCCTGCCAAAGTTTCTGTTATTTTAGGGTTGGAGGAGCCTACCAGTCAAAGCATGGTGTGAAGATTCTTAGGTCATATGGGATATTACAGGAAATTTATCAAAGGATATGCCATGATTTCCGTGACATTGGAAGAGATGTTGAAACATAAAATTAAATTTCATTGGGGAGAGGTGCAATGGATAGATTTTGATGCACTAAAGGATCGACTCAGTACTACGCCCATTTAACACTTTCCGTATTGGGACAAGCCATTTCATGTCCATGTTGATCCATTGGGTATGGCCATAGGAGCATTATCAACACAACCTTGCGAAGGGACTGTTGATCATCCTCTATGGTTTGCAAGGATAAATTTAACTACAACTAAGAAGAATTATACAACAATGGAGTGCGAAGCATTTTCCATGATTTATGTACTACATAAATTTAGGAAATACTTGTTGGGTACTTCGTTTACCTTTTATAAAGGTCATATATTACTCAAGTACTTGCTAAACAATTTTTTTTTACAAGGTCACATATGTCGATGGATCTTGTTGTTTCAAGATCTTGATTTCTCGGTCATTGTGAAAGTGGGTAAAAGTAATTGAGTACCTGGCCATATATTGAGGATTAACTCACAAGAGGATGCATAGAAAATTGAGGAAACAATGCTAGATGTAAAATTGTTGAGATTTTAGTGCACACCCTCTGATTTGGAGGATATTTTTGTTTTCTTAAGAATGGGTGTGGTGCTAGAGGGAATGAAGGATTTGGAGAAGAAACAATTGGCTATACGTGTCGCGCCCTATATGTTGGTTAGCAGAGACTTATAAAAACTAGGATGAGATGAAGTTTTGAGCTGGTGTGTGCTAAAACATAAATTAAATGCAATCATGTAGAAAGCTCATGCGAGCATTGCAGGAGGTCACTATTGAGGAAATACGACTACTCGCAAGATATTGCTGGCACACCTTTGGTGGGAGAAAATTTATAAATATTGTATAGAATATTGCAAGACTTGTGACCATTTCCAGTGCCTTGGTAAGCCAGGGTAGAGAGATGAAATGCCATTAATACCTATTGATAGTACAAATTCATTTGAAAAATGGGTAGTTAAATTTGTGGGCCATATTTTCTCAGTCATGCGTAGGACTTCTTCGCACTATATTCTCACTTGTAAAGACTAACTTACAAGATGGGTAGAAGTGGAACCTACAAAGGATTTCAGGGTGGATACAACAGCTAGGTTCTTATGGGAGAATATAATCAATAGATATGGATTTCCGTTAAGTTTAACAAGTGATAGGGGTACTCACTGCTAATGGAAAATTACATCATCCCTGGTTTCTTGTGATTTTTTGTATGAGGAAATCAATGTTACTTACATAACATGGGATTGTCCTGTTGTGTGAGACCTTACAAGTAGGATAATCCTATGGAGAAAGACAAATTATTCCTTTAACCTAGTGCCAAATTCTCCAAAGTGAAAATAATATCAAGCTAAACCAATCCTATCCTAATGCTTTCTAAGGAGATACAGATAGAAAGATTCATGAAATAAAACTACTCTAAGTGAAGGTGATGCACCAAGAAATGGCGAGACAATCCAAGTGAGTGAAAGATAGGGAGAAAATCGGGAAGGAGAGGGCTGGTAGAAGCATCACAGTCCAAGAAAATATTCAATTTCCTATATTCATAGATCACAACAAACTATAGACCCTGCAAAGAGATAGATACATGCACTATATACTTGCTAATATAATGGAAGGAAAAATATGCAATTCATACAAGTTAGGGTGAAAATGGCCACAAAACATGAATTTTATTGCTCAAAAACATGCACAATCCATTATATCATAAGCAAAAGACAAAATCTTGTACACTTAGCCCAAATTTGACGCCTTTATCTTAAAATAGCTCTGAAACAATTTTGACAGAGTTCCATTGCTTTTCCAAAAAAAACCCCTTCAAAATTAGGAAAATTTTACAATATAAAGAAAATTTTGGTCAGCAAATGATAGGATACATTAAAGGGGTATGAGAAACCATTCATTTTGGTACTTTCCCTACACGGGAAATCATGGGTACCATGCCTCATTAATTCTAGTTGTTTGGATGTCATTCATTCACCTACCCTCATCTAGATTTTAACTCATCCATCCTATAGGTCATCTAATTGCATTGGTTTGGACGTTGGCCATTATCTTTAAGAAAACTGCCTTGCCCACAAGTTCCTTTCCATATTTGGGTTAGACAGTTGTCTAACCATGATCTGTAAAATTGTGAGTAGGCCATTTAACCTGATTATTGTCTAAATTCATTGGGGTTAGATGACATCTAACTTTGTGACCATACATGCTTCTTGTCTCTGACCAACCCGAGAGTTTCCATCTTCACATTTTGGCCCGTCCTACTAAGGATGTTGTATGGTCATCTATCTCTACCCGTATGATGCACTACCCATCTATTCTTGTAGCTGACAAACCGACGAGCTGACCAGGTTGGTGACTTGACCAACCATGTTGTACAATTATAAGTCATCCATATGAGTTTTGCATCAACCTCCAACAGGTTAGAAGACATCTATGTATGTTGACCAACCTCTCTTTCATACTAGGGTTGGATTTCGACTAACCCATCACCTGTTTAACCAAGCCGACCAACCTGGTGACTCGACCAACCATGCCAACCAACCCTTTCTATACGCCACATCACTGACTAACCAATGAGCCATCTAACCAAGCCAGCAAACCCCATTTCATCCATCTCATTTGACTAGTCTTCTAAGAAAATGACATACACATCTAACCCAACTAACGCACCTATCCATCTAACCTTCACTTGCCTAACCTAGGCATTTAACCATATGATGTCCAACCCAGCCAACCTATCTGACCGACCAACCTGGCTGAATATTCCTCAAACTTAGCATATTCTCCAATAAGCTTGGTTGCCAACTATAAGATTCTTTGTAGCTCTCCAGCTTGCTACAATTTATGACCAACTCAACTGAGACAAAACATGAGCTACCCTACATATTGCAAAAAAAATTCCCATTTTCCATCAACTGCCAATGTTCTAACTTGCTAAGTTTTCCATTTCGTAGGGAGTGTGAAAAATGGATAAAAATTGGTGATTTACGGGATGATTTTCCTACTTGATCTGGAAGACTAGTGACCTTAGGGGATCTATTGGGCATGGAGTCATATTGATTGCTTGAACTAGCCCATCACTTAAAAATATATCTTTCAGCTTCTGGAGCACTACTAGGGATTTTAATTTCAAAAGAAATCTTGGGTTGAGGACTGGTTATTTCTTCACCAAAATTTACCTGAACTGGAAAGTACAAGATAAAAAAGGTCACAACTATGTACAAAATGAAAATTTCATACACATTCCAAATAGAATATACAGAGAGTGCACAAGAAATTATTACAAAAGAAATCTAAAAAAAAAATGCAATGTGCTACAAGTACTTGGAGGAATTACTATTCTTAAACTAATATGTACAAGAAGGATATTTCACTCACTAACAATGCTTGACATAGATTCCAAAGACTGGAATCTGCAGTTGTTCTCTATCAAACCTTGATAGCTGGAAATGATTATTTTCTTTACATCTTGAAATCATATAAGGGCCACTCCATATTGCATCAAACTTACAGTGTCTTCTTGATTTTTCCTTGTCTACATCCCATTTAAGGACCAATTCTCCCTCTTGGAAGTTTCTATCCTTTTCCTTCTTCTCAAATCACCTCTTGATAAACACTTGATCCTTCTCCATTTTATGCATGGCTTGGTTCCTCATCTCCTCCAACTCCACGAGCTCTGCATATCTAGCTTCCATGGCTTCAAACTCAGATAGCTCTAGTTGCTTCATGAGTTATAATGCGGGAAATTTGAGGGATATAGGCAGCCTTGCCTCCCTTCCATAGACTAACCTGTAAGGACAGTTCCCTATTGACTACTTGGGAGTAATCCTATCAGCCCACAAGGATGATTTCAACTTGGGGTGCCAAGTTCTCTAGTTCTTGTCTAGATTTCTCCTTATAATATTCAATGGATTTTTGTTAGTAGACTCAACCTTCCCATTACCTTTTGGGTAGTAATTTGACAAGGTGCCCAATTATATCCCATTTTTGACTTCCCACTCTGCGATCTTGGCACCTAGGAATACTAAAGCATTATTTGATATAATGGTGGCCAGAACTCCGAACCTCCTCACCATCCCTTCATAAAAATATAGTATATTGGCCTCATTTTTTTCCTTGAGTGCAATTGCCTCCATCCACTTGGTGAAATAATTTGTGGTTTTGAGGATCTACTTATGGCCCAAGCTAGAATTTGGATTAATCACCCCAATGAAATCTATCCCCCATTTCATGAATGGTTCATATATAGAAATGGGGTGGGGTGGAAGGGCTACTAACCTCTCTTTTCCTATGATGAAGGCATATTTTTTACACTTCCTAATCCATGCATAAAAATCATGAAAAAGGTTAGGCTAATAATAATTTTCCTTCATAATTCTAAGAGTTATCACCCTTGCGGAAAAATGGTTACATGTTTCTCTATCATGAAATTCATGTAGCACCTTCTCTATCTGATCTACCTTGAGGCACCTTAGGAGGACACCATTTACATATTTCTAGAAAAAGATACCATCAAACAATACAAAGGAGATACAATGGAGCCTGAAATATATTCTTTTGGCCTTTCTCAGCCCTTGAGGACTTTTACCTATTTGAAGGAAATGGACTATATCTTGATTCCAACAAGGATCAGGTCAGGCATCGATTTATTTCTCTTAATCAATGCGTAGCACCAAAACAACCTCTCCTTTACCACTTTACTCGACATGCTGTCCTTAAGCTACTTGTTCACATAATCCCTTACCAATGAACGAATTGGTCACCTTAATATTAATTTCATAATCCATGACCTTGGGTACCCAACAAACCCTTTTTTCATTGAGGTCCTTATTTAAAAGAAAATCTTTTATGCCAGCATGTGTGACTAGTAGATGAATCCTATTATTTGACACTAAATGTATGAAATTATTAAAACTTCTAATCACAACAAGGACATGTTTCTCAATGAATGAACATCTTACCTCATAGTCCATAAGGCATTGATTGAAGAATAAAATAGGTTGCTCCATTCCTTCCTTACTCTGTTACACTAATATTACGGAGATGGTTTCCAAACCAATGAAGGTGTATAGAAAGAATTCTTTGGAGACGTCTAAATTAATGAGAGTTGGAGGTTGAGATATGACATACCTGATAGCTTAGAAACTCTCTTTCCCTCCATTGTCCATTTGAAATCCAAATTATTTTTCAGCATCATTGTTAATGTCTTTACAAGAGTGGAAAAATCCAGTAAAAACCTTTGAAATTTTTTTATCCTCCCCAAGAATATTTGGAGAGCCTTCTTATGACTTAGAAATGGTAGATCATAGATGGCTTCCACCCTCTCTAAATCAATTCTCAATAATTTCTTTGACATGATATGGCCTCGAATTATACCCTCATGTGCCATGAATATGCACTTTTTGGGGTTCACGAACACTCCAAACCTCCTGCACCTTTGGAAGACATGTCTGAGATGAAAGAGGAGACTTTCTACATTTTTAGAAAATATAGTGATGTCATCAAGATAGGAAACCACTATTTTATTTAAAATCCCCTTAAATTCCATATCCATTACTCATTGAAATGTTGCTCTAGCATTTGATAGCCCTAATGACATCTTCCTATAGGCACATGTGCCCCATTTTTTGGTGAATTTTTTTGAACTGATCCTCCTCTTTCACCATAATCTAATTATAGCCTGAATATTTATCTAAGATGGATAATATTTTCGTACCATCCACTACTTGCAGAATCTACTCCATTGAGGGAAATGGATAGTGATCCTTGAGGGAGGCCCTATTTAAATCATGAAAATCCACACACAACCTAATTTCCCAATTCCTTTTCCTAACGAGCACCATATTTTCCACCCAACTTGAGTGCTTGATTAGGAAAATAATACTCACCTCAACAATATTATTCATCTCCTTCTTCATGAGAGGCTTTGAATGAGGGTTTACCAACCTTTGAGTTTTTCTGATGGGCTTGGCCTCTGGATTAAACTCAATGGTGTGTTATGTTAATTTTGGGTAAAAACCATTCAAATCCTCATATCTCCATGCAAAAACATTCAGGAATTCATGGCAAAGCTGTAAAAAGTCATACTTTTCCTGTTCATTGCTCATGTTGCCTATTTGGAGTGTCTTACCTTATCCAACTGAAATGGGCTCAGAATCCTCCTTTTTGACTTGAATGTTGGCCTTCTCTTTTTGGAATTGATCATTTGGGTTGAATATTGACTCTAAAGTCACTAAATATTTTAGCAATTTGTTTGTCCCCAGCTACACTATTTGATCATTGTATTGCTGCTCCAATTTCTCCTAATTTTTAGCAAAGAGCTCAACCTCCTCCTATAAAAAAATAATGATCTAGTGACCATTATCAAATACCTTCCAGCTTATGTTATTATTTGGTACAACTGGCCTTACAATGACATGAATATGTGGTTATATTTTATCTCTCTTGATATTGTCCACCACATCAAATGTTTCTCCAATTGTAGCAAGCATGTCTATGACCTCATTCTTCTTCCACATTATGACTTGAATATTTAATACATCAAGGTATTAAATCTGATTCCATACCTAATGTTTGTAGGATTTGAGTAGATCATTCTTGGCAGCACGTTGTTCTCTAACCTAGTTAACAATTAACTCACTATCCCTAAGAACTTGTAGGTTTTTAATAGCACTCTTTCTTTCCCAATGCAACCCATGGATTAAATACTCATACTCATCTTTATTATTTGAAAAAGTAAACTGAAAATGGAAATCTGAGTAGTAATTCATACCTTGTGGTGAAAAAATCATTACACCTTGTCCAATACCTTGCCTACTCCTTGAATCATCAAAAAATAGATCTCACACTTAATTTGCATCCTCTTTTTTTGGCTTGGTGAGGCTGGGGGTAGGAAGGTTCTCCTCATATAGATAATAAAATCCCAACTCAGCTTCTTCCATTTCCTTGTATGGATCAAAAGCATGTCTCCTCTTAGCCTAATCATTAAGCATTAGGTCCGGAATACTCCCAAGATTTGTGTTTACCTCTTGAGCCTCCAAGAATTCTTCTTGGTTGAATATGGTAAAATTTGCATTGATTGGGCTGGGAACATAAGGCTCAATGTGAAAATTGGCAATTGGCTACAACCAGATCATAGCCTTAGGTCCATACCTTGTCTTGAATAACATGTGGGACCAATCAGCTGATAGGTACTATACGATAGAAAAGTGACATGTGAGCATAAAATTCTACAAGTAGCTCTTCTTCGTACCCAATCTCCCGAGGTCATTCCAAGATAGCTGGTGGAAATGGAAAATATGTGGATATAGACAAAATAGTTGGGATATCTTATATCCTCAACACGTAATAATGGGATCTACGAATCTAAGGCAAAAAAATATCTCCTAACTTGAATTGGTGTAATGGATCATTCAGATATAATAGCTGCTCGAAGGCTCTAATCAATGTCAAGATCTGCCAAGATCCTATCTATTGGCTGTTGAATACATGGAAAGTGACCTATAGGTGCATCATGTATATTTCTAGACAAGGTCATGGAAGATGGTAATGAGAGGTGTAGTGGATTTGTAGGAAACTATGGGTGGTTTTCTGGTCTAGCCCAAAAAAATATTATCTTGATTAGCTTCTATGTTTAATATGGAAAATTGCGTTATGATATCTAGTGGGAGTGGTGAGGATCTAAATACTAGCATGTGTAAACTAATGTCAATAATTAACTGACTAGTAGGCCCGTTGGGTTGTGGGACCTTGGGATCACAACCATGAGTTCGTGGTTGTTGTGGACCTATTATGGTCATGTGAAGAATCAATCTCTTCTTTCAACTATCATATATTCATAAGCCTTTTCAGCTTCTATGTTTAATATCAGGAGTTGTACGATCTTCTCAGAATACCTTACGGGTGTTCTGGCAGCTTGTATATGTAAGCATGTGTCTATGTTGATGAGAAGGTCTCTTGCGTTTAGCTACAGAACTAATGGATCTAAACCAAATATTTGTTCTCTTTCGGGTTCTTGTATGGTCATACGGATATCCTATCAAGGCAATCTATAGTTGGGTTGACTCGACCAAAATGTGTATGCTTTGTCATCTTCAATATTCAATTTTATTAGTTGCTCACTAACTACTTATAGGTTTATTGTCATTTGAAAAACCTGAATCCTAAGCCCTTGATCTATATTTGTTAATGTTGTGAATAGATTTGGCTGAGGTACTACCAATTTGAATACAGAATCCCTGAGCTCTCTGGGTCCCGTAATTATCATGCCAGAGATAATCAAACTTTAACCAAAACAAGTAAACTAACTATGAAAGATATATTTACACTATGCTTATATTTCTTTTATTTTTTGTATTTTCAATGATGTATATTTGAACAAAATTAAAAGAGCTGTTATTTTAATATATTCAGATAATGAACAATTAATCTAATAACAGAATTAAAACAAAAAAGTTAGCCTGATATAGCTATTTGCCTATGCACTTGTGAATTTATCCTAAATATTTAAATAACTAACTAATCTAATCGAAAGATCTTCAATATTACCTCAAAAGTGAGGAGTAAATCACATCTTTTTAGAAGCTATCATTCCCCACAGCTTCCCTGATAATACTAAAAGCAAGCTTTAAATGAAATAAAATGATTTTCTACTCTATTTGATATATTGTAGCTACAAATTTGATAGTTCAAAACTAGAGTTTACAGAACAGTGGTAAATCCAGTTGTGTCGTGACTTGTCCCCTTAGTGTGATCTCTTCGATCCTTCGTGTTCTCGTGAGTCCAAAAAGTGTGAATGTGATAGCATCGGTAGAATATGATACTTGAACAATGGCAGGTTTGGATAGAAACCAAATAAAATGCAAGTAAGATAGGGATAGTGCATGTGAACAGAGCTTGACTATGTGATTCCTAGCATGATTTATTGTGTAGATACAACACAAATATACCAAAAATTTTGGGATCTATTTCTTGTGACAGAACAACAACCTACAACTCTAAGATTATCAAAATGAACTCTAATATAGAACTGAAACTATTTTATGCTAAGATGACTATGTAGGATAGTAGTGGAGAAAAATGAAAGTTTGAAGATCAAATGATCTCTGAAGCAGAAAGGAGAGGCTAAGAATTCTTGCAAAATCCAAACCTATTGAAACTTATAAGAGAACTTCAAAACACACTGAATAATAATTCATAGAGGGAGAGGGGCCATTTTCTTGTAAACAAGCTTGGTATTTACAACATTTGGATTTACTAGAGGGTAAGTTTGAATTGAAATGTTTTATCATAAACAAAGATAAACCACTATTTACCAAGTAGCTAAAACATAAATGCAAGCAAGAGTGGTTGAAGAATGCGAGTGCCACTTGAATTTTTCACGTTGAAAAAAGCATAAGAAAGTTCTAGAAAACATGCATAGGACCATCGCCCTACACAGGGTGGTGGTTATAGGACCGCTACCCTATCCTAGGCTGTAGTCATGGGACCACCGTCCAAACAGGGCAGCAGTCCTGAAACTAAAGACCAAAATGTAAGCAAAGAGTGGAATGGGGTCAAAACAAAGCATGCGGAAGTTGGATAAGGAATTTTGGGATGCAAATGTATACTCAGTGAGCTGTTCTAGATTCCTAACACCTTGCAAAGAGATCTGACTCATCATTCGGGTTTCTATAACCTCTCTCTGATAGTACAATACCTACATTTTTGGGTACGTACATATTGCCCCCTCGAAGAAGTGTTTTAGCCATGAAAATGCATAAAATGGTGGATCCGAGTATGACGGTCCTGAAATGGGGAGTTAGAAGCTATACCTGACATACCCATGTGTCACAGTGTCACCATCTAGATTCCTGCTATCTGTAAAATAAAAATAGGACTCAAGTGCAGATAGATAAAGAAATTGAAAAATAAATACTATATTAAGATGAAATGAGGACTTACCATTTGCGTGGGGATAAGAACTTACCTCCATTGGTGCTCCAACTATGTGAAAGAACTTTCAAAACAAGTTAGAATATTATATATATATATATAATGACCTCATTTTCCTATTCATTTATGCATGTTAATTTGGCAATTTTTGAGTCTAGGACCCACAGTAACCATTTTTAATGAGATTACAGTAAAAACGTTTGTTGTGAGATCATTATCATGCCTCCGAGAGTAGGACATCGACCTGCGAAGTATTAGGTTATTTTTTCTCAATTCATTGCATTTAAACCTAAAATGTAAAAATGTTGAAATATTTTTCTTGGGGGTTATTTTTGATAATCCTAGTGTTAAATGATTCTCTAGGGGGGTTTCCCATAGGATAGGTTTTTATTTCAGTTAAAATGATGTATTTTGCTTGTTTTTAGGGATTTTTAGGGTTAATGGGCACACGCTGAATCGACATAGGACCGTTGCCCTGCACAAAGTGGTGGTCATGGGACTGCCACCCAAGCATGGTGGCAGTTATAAGACCACCGCCCTTAGATGGCGGAGGTCACAGAACCACCGCTTTGCACAAGGCGACGGTTCAAGACATAAGGTGAAAATAAATGCCTTAGTCAAATGTTTTTGCATTTTTGATACTTTCCTATGTTTTGATGAGTTTATCTATGGTGTTATGTTGTTAACTTTCTCTTTTTTGTGTTTTGGGTGGATGCAGGAGGAGTATATTAGATGGAGAAGAGAGAGGGAGTGTGACTAGCTCCCAGTAGTGTTGGATATGTTGACCCAGGCAAAGAGAGACACTTTGTAGAGGGCTGATATTTTGAGGATCTCTTCGGTCCCGTATGTTGCTCCTACTAGTCACATATTGTGTGACTTGTTATCGTATTGGGATGTGGATCAGAACACTTTCCAATTTCCAGGTTTTAGGGGTGAGTGGACTATCACCCTGGAGGACGTCTATCGCATACTGGGGATTTTGATTCTTGGGAGGCGGTTGTCTCTTAAAATAGTAGGATCCATATCTTAGATGATTCAGTGGGCCACCTATATGGGAGATGTTGTTGTCTCCCTTGGCTCAAAGAAGGGGGTGAAGGTCTGATCCATTGTTACTTCTCCTTTCCCTATGATTCGTAAGGCAATTATGGGTATATTAGCCTCGCAGTTGATTAGGGATAAGAGAGGGGATACTCTCTTATACTGTTGGGCTCCCATTATTGCACATATTAAGGCTCGTGGCCATACTTATGCTTGGGGAGTAGATATTCTTGGGACCACATAACATGACTTATATAGGGTGGTCAGGTTACAGGGGTAGTCCTTGAGTCACCCCACTCTAGTTATGAGTTGGATGTATGAGCGCATCATCCCCTATGGAAGGGATGTACTAGTAGAGGATCCAGGGGCTATTAAAGTAGTGAGGTGGATGGGGATGACAGTGCTTAGGATGCCACATTAGCCTGTGGCTTCATTGACTACCATAGATATGGAGGCCACTCCTTATCAGGCCATGCCAAGATTATGGGTAGAGGAGACACTTACATTGATCACCTTCTCTACTATAGGTCAATTAGTCGATAGGGTAGAGAGGGTGGAGGTCCACCCATTTGATCGAGTCCCTCAACAGTTTGGTCTCCCCTACATTGACATGCTTTCTCCAGTGGAGGCAGTATACAGGACTATTTGTGAGGCTCAGGGAGGCCCTAGAGGAGATTTGGGTTAGACCATGGTTACTCCTAGATTTCCTATCATGGTTATGTGGGTGGGTCAGGCCCGAGGGGTAGCTAGTGCTCCTTGAGCACATTTACTTCAGATTAGAGCCACTCCTTTCAGTGGGGGGGAGGATGAGCCCATTGATGTAGACTCAGACTTCGAGGAGTTCACAGGAGGGGAAATAGAGGAGGAGATGGTGGGAGGCAAGATCAGTGGAACGGCTGAGGAGGATGAGAGTGATTCCAAGTGGCATGATACTTAGGATATCCTGAGGGCTGAGAGGGTGGAGGAGAGCCCATAGAGGGTGACCCTGATCTCATAGGAGTTGCCTTCTTAGGACATTGGGGGGGATGATGAGTCCCTAGCAAGACATCATTTCTTTCCTGATTTGGGGGAGGTTCCATAGTCCACGGTAGTGTCAGTAGTAAGTGCAGATCCGAGATACCCTACCTAGATTCTTGGAGATCTGAGTGAGTTACTACTCTTTTCTCGATTTTTTTAATCTAGAAATGTTTAGTTGATATTTTTGTTTTTGTTGTTTCAGTTGTTTTTGACCTTGTTTTTAGTGATTTTATAACTTGTTATTTCTCTCTTTTTTTATTTATATCAACTGCTGAGGGATGGCAAGACTTGATTTTTTGAGTGTGTGCAAACACCCTGTTTATCCCCTCAGAGGGTACTCAGGCCGAGCTTATTAAGGATGTTGGAGAGCCTTCAGAAGTCAGTCGTCATACTGATGTGTTTTCCCTGATCTAAAACGTGGCAAAGCTATTGACCTCCCTTCATGCTGAGGTATCTAGATATAGGACTATTGAGCATCTGATGAGGCAGAGTCATTCTCGTAGTGAGACCAAAGCTAGTGGCCATGATCATGAGCACTCAGTTCATTCATAGCGTCATCATAGCAGGAGTCCTAGGCACGATCATGCACCCTCTGAGGGATCCCACAAGGACTGAGAGGCCATTTGGTCTTTTTGTAGTGATTCTGCTAGATGTTTATATGGATTTTTTTTGTATTTTCCGGGCTCATTGATCGTTTTGACCATGCCTAGTGCATGATGGCATTGTATGTAGAACAAGATTCCTATATATATATATATATATATATATATATTTGGATCTAGATATTCTTTGTATCTGGAGTTTTTTTAGGATTTGTTTCCCATGTGTATACTAGATGCTTCAAAATATCTATTTTTATATGATTTTCAGAATGTATGCAATGAATGACAAATGATAAAAAATGTTTGAATAGAATGTTTCTCTTTTATTTGTTTTTGTAATGTTGATATGTGGAGATGTAAACATATTGTAGTACTAAAATTTTGGCTTCTTTGGGAAATGCTCATTACTTCTTGTTTTGGAACAACGTGATGAATATGTTGTGATAACGAGATGAACTTTCCCCACTCCTAACTCCATACATCTAGTAAGATGCTAGGGCTCAACACCAAGAGTTAGGAAGGGCACAAATTTTATGAGTTTGAATGAATGAAAATGATGAGAGAAAGACAAGGTTTTGATAGAAATCAAATTTAGACCTCCGTACTTATTCTTACTTGAAACTACTACATAGTTCAGAGTGTAACTTACTTTCTAGTTTATCTAGACTTAGATTCATGGATGGAAACTTGGTTGACAAAATCTGGTTTTGAGGATTTGATCTCTTTGGAGTTTGGACACCTAATTTCACTTATTATAATTTTATTTGAAATATTAATATTCACTAATTTGCATGAATGGAACCGCTACGCCCTGCCCCATGCTACTAGTAAGAAGTATGGGATTACCACTGAAGGTATGACATAGGTGAGTAAGGGAACTTCTTTCCTTTCTCAACCTTGAATAACTAGTAAGAGATGCAGGCTCATCAGCAAAGGTTGGTAGGGCAAAGAAGTGTGTATAATAAAATATTCTATTTTGTTTAATTTATTTTAATTTAATTTGACATTTCTAATTGTGATTTTGGATTATCCTTGTTTCAAAGAGATGTAAGAAGGATATATGTGACACCAAGAAGCTTCTAGAATAAACCATAGGTAACAACAACTTAACCTAGTAGAAAAGAATGAGTATGACCAAGTATGGAGGCCTTGGTATTGTTTTTGTCAAGACCTTGTCTTTCAAATTGATGAAATTATTTCAAAACTATTTGATGATATTATGAAAATTGAAGAGATATGATTTGAATGCTTTTGCTAATATTTTCAGAAGCTTATAAAGAATTTCTTAAGAATAAGTTCCTTGACCAAAAAATTTATGAAATGAGTGAACAAAATGAAACAACTAAGTGACTAATGCAATGGAGGTAGATATAATATACAAATGGTGATGTTGATGACCTATGCGTAAAACCGTTTTAAGATGCAAGGAATTGACAGTTTCATTGAATTCCTCACCTTCTAGTGTACATAAGAGATACACACCATTTCCGTAGTCTTTCATGACTCGGTATGGGCCCAACCACTTGGGCCTAAATTTCCTTCCTTCGCCAGTTTTCTTATCAATCCAGCTATCTAGTCTTAGAACTAGATCTCCCTCATATATTTCTCATTCGTAGACCTTTTTTTTATATTTCTGGCACATCTAGTCAGCATAGGCTCTATGTTGTTGTTCGGCATTTAATTTGGACTCATCAAGGCTTTCTAGTTAAGAGAGGCATGCCTCTTTATAGGCTTCTTCTCCCAAGATCCCTTGTAATGAGATGCAAAGACTAGGTATTTCAACCTCAAGTGGGAGAACTACTTTTGCTCTTAATACTAATGAGAAAGGGGTTACCCCAATTAATGTTCTTATTGAGGTTTGATGGGCCTACAAGGCCGGGTATAATTTTAAATGCCTATCCTGTTTGTTCTCCTTAACTGTTTTGAGGAAAATAGATTTTAACGTTTTGTTTGTGGCTTTAGCTTGTCCATTGGCTTGAGGGTAATAAAGAGAGGTTGTATGATGGTTTATCTTGAATTTACTGCATAACTCATGGACCTCATCATTCTTAATGGATGTTCCATTATCTAAGATAATGACTTGCAGGACACCATACCTACAAATGATTTGATTCAAAATAAACTTAGCGATTACGGAACTTGGTACAGTGGTGAGAGGCATCGCCTCTACCCATTTGGTAAAATATTATGTGGCCGTGATTATAAAGTTATGGCCATCTATTGATGAGGGAGAGAATTTCCCTATCAAATCTAGGCCCCACATGGAAAAGGGCCATGGGGTTACGATTGGTTGTAGAGCATGTGTTGGCATGTGAATCTCCTGAGAGAATTCTTCACATTTATGACACTTGCACACAAATTCTACTACATCATGTTATAATGTAGGCTATAAATATCCCATTCGATGTATTTTTTGAGCAGTGGTGTGGCCACAGAAGTAGCCTCCACATATCCCACTATGGGATTTGTAAAGAATATTTTTACATTCTTCAGTGTCATCACATCTTAAAATCATTTCATCGAAGGCTTTGTGATAGAGCACCTATTCTAAAATAAAATATTTAGTAGTGATAATGCATAACCACCTTCTTTGTTGCGATGTGGCACCTTCTGTGTATGTATGGTCCATGATAAAATTGACAATTTCAGTGTACCAAGGACATATAGAGATTGGGGGTTTGGTTTTGAAAAAGTATATGCATTCATCGGGAAAGTCTAGATCTACCAGATCACCTCTATCTAATGGATTGTCAGCTAACCATTCTGTAATTATTTGTCCCTTAACGAATTTCTGATTTACAAATGTTAATTCAAATTCACCCCTTAAGGTTATGAATCGTCCAGCCTTTTTAGATAAAGACTCTTGCGTGAGGAATGTTCGTAAGTGATCTGTCTTTACGATGACCCTTGTTTCTTGATTTAACATGTAATTTCTTAAACATTTCATTCAAAGACTATGGAAAAGCATTCTCTTTCTACTTGTGTATAACATGTTTCATAATCAAGCAACATTTGGCTAATGAAATAGACTACATGTTCTCGTTTATCATTATCTTCCTAAGCCAACATGCAGACTAGTGAGACATCAGTAGCCCATGAATACATGATCAAAGGAGGATCTGGTCTAAGAGGCATTAGCATGGGAGGGGACAATAACAAGCATTTAACTTATTGGAAGGCTTCGTTGCATTCTTCTATCTAATCAATGCTATAATCTTTCTTTACTAAATTGTTTATTGGATGAACAACAAAACTTAAGTCCAGAATGAACCTTCAAATTTCACCAAGTTTCCCAAGAAATGATCTGATACCAGATTCATCTGAAGGTGGAATCATTTCAAGAACAATGCAAATTTTGGCTGGATCAACATCAATCCATCGTGAGGATATAATGTAACCCATAACCTTTCCTCCTATCATGCCAAATACGCATTTTTCTGGGTTCAATGTGATGTCATATTCCATCAATCGTGAAAGAATGATACATAGTACTTCTGGGTGATCATAGTGCTTCTTGGCTTTGGCCAACAAGTCATCTACGTTGGACTCCACAATCTTATGAATAAGGTCATGAAATATGTACATCATTGCCCACTGGTATGTAGCGCCAGTGTTCTTAAGACTGAATGGCATGAAAACGTAACAATAAGTCCCCTAAGGAGTTATAAATGTGGTCTTGGATTGATCTAGTTCAGATATTTTGATTTGATTATATCCCAAGAATCCATCCATGAGAGACAAATGCTCAAATCCAGTTGTTGCGTTAACAATGATGTCAATGGATGGCAATGGGAAGTCATCTTTGGGGTGAGCTTTATTAATGTCCCAAAATTCTATGTAAATACGTATCTTCCCATAATTTTTGAGAACATGGATGATATTAGATACCCATTGTGAATAGTTAACTGGTTTGATAAATCCCACTTGGAGAAGTTTCATTACTTCTTCTTTCACCATGAGAGCCACTTTTGGTTTCATTGGTCTTGACTTTTGTTTAATTGGTTTTGCATCTGCTTTGGTGACAAGATTATGTACCATGATATGTGATGTAATTCTCGTCATTTCTTTGTAATTAAATGCGAAATCCTTTTGATGTTCCTTGAGGATGTAGGTGTGTATTTCTACCTCCTCTGGAGTTAACGAGGATCGTAACTTCAAAATATTTGGTTCTTCCTTTGTTCTAATATTTATATAAATTGTTTCTTCAATTAAGGAAGTGTTGCCTTCTTCAAATTTAGGTGGGGCCAAAGGTAGTTCCAAAATTTATCCATTCTCTACCTCGTATATATAGAGATCCTTTTGCGGGGGAGATTCTATCATGGGATTTCCAAATAGGAAGAGGAATGTGGGATTAGGTAAAAATCCACTATGTGATGAGCGATATGTAGCTTTTCATAGGAATTTAGATATCCAAGAGTGACTCTATCCCTATCAAAGTGATCCATGATAGAAAACTCATTCTTAGCTTCTATATGTGTCATGATCAGGTTTATTGGTATTTTACACACCAATGGTTCAGTATGAAGTGATACCATGAAACTTGTATTTTCCAATTCATTAATTAGAGTGAAACGGGAAGTTGAGGTTGCTATTGAATCCGCGAGAAGGTTCTGTTCTCGTGGGATTGCTTTGATTGATATGAAGACGAATCCTTTGGTTAGATCTAATACCACCATTTTATAGAGTTGTAAGTGCTTAGCTCTAGTCTCATATACCTCAGAGACTTGGTTTGTAACTAATTAGGAGTCTGCTAGTACTCTAATGTTATCAATACCCATCCTTTTGGCTAGGATGAGGCCAAGGAGGAGGGCTTCATACTCAGCCCCCTTATTTGTACATTCAAAGTTTAACTTAAAGGAAAAAGGTAGGATCTTTCCCTCAGGAGAAGTAAATATCACACTTGTCTGAGCCCCAAAACGACATCTAGCTCCAACAAAGTGGAGATCCATTATTTTCTTGGAAAAATGGATGTTGGGACATTCCTCACGTCTATTTCTTTTGCCTCAGTTACTTCTACCATACAAAAAAAAATTTGATGGAAGGGAACCAATTCCTAGGGTGTATCCCATACCCATGGAATCAAATTGTAGGAGAATGGGTAGATATTTATTTAGTAACTCGAAAATTTTTTGTGGGTAGTCCCTTATGATACAGTTTCTATGATGTTAGTCTCATTTTTGAGTGTTGGAATGCCTTCAACTAAATTCGTAATTTCTAATTATGTTATAGGTATTAACTTCTCTTCTAGTTTTGAATTGATTAGTTTATTAAGTTGATTCATTGGGAGTTCAAACTCAAAGTGAATGCCTGGTATCTTCTTCAAATCTATTAGGTGTATATTGAATGGTTTTGGGTCACCTTGTGCCACAAATATTTTCCCAAGGTGCAAAATAATTATTTCCTGGAATAATGTGGAAGGGATTTCCTTCATGTGGTGTATCCATGGTCAACCAAGGATCATATTATAGTTGATTTCCCTATCTATAATATAAAATTTGATGAGGAATATCTTGGGTCCTAAGGTGACTGGTAAAACTATGGTCCCAATTGAAGTGGCCTTGATGCTATAATAACCTCTTAGCATATTTTGTGTTGTGGAAAAATTTATTTCTCCATATCCTAGTTTTTGAAGGAAAGTGAAGGGAACTATGCTAACTACTTCCCCATCATCAATCATTACATAGTTAACATAATTATTATAAACCCATACCTATAAATGCAAGGTTGGGTCAGCTCTATGCGTAATTTCAGCTTCTGTTGGCATTTTACCTATATCAAATATAAACTCAGTATCCCTATCTGGCTTCCCTGGAGGGTATACATCAAATTCTACATGGTTTACTTGCATTTCAGGAGGATGAGTGATGTTAATTAAATGACCAAGACCTAATGCTTCTAAGAGAGCAGCCCTATGGGTAGGAGAGTTTTTCAAAAAATCCAAGAAGTAAATGTGAGAGAAGGTCCTTGTTAGGTCATTAATTAGATCGTAAGTACCTATGGGTTTTACCAATGTTTGTTGAATGTTGTCTTGTTCTAATGGATAGTTTAAAATTGGTTGAGAAGAATAATCTTGTGTTCTTGTTATGGTTTCTACGTGTAGCTCGATATCTAACTCTACCATACTAACTATCTTGGTTTGTGGTTGAGTTCCTAATTGGGGTGCAACTAGTGGATTTAATGAATTTGAGGATTCATGATCATTATTTCCTATCATAGCACCCTTGTTCATCCCATTTGGATCTAACCTGTTATTTTTAGAGTGATCTAGGAGTGGATTGTTAAAAATCTTAAGGGGTGTATTTTGAGGGGAAACTTCTCCCGTATAACTGTTTGGCGTGGGTACTATAGAATTTGCTAAAAACATATCTATAAAGAGTTGTCTTTGGTCTTCTGGAAAACATTGCATGAATTTAATGTAGTCGTGACAAGTCCTAGTATCATGGCCCTAAATCTTGTGGAAACCACAATACAAGTTGGGATTATAGTTTTGAGGTTGTTGATTTGAAACCTGTTGTGGTCCAATACTTTGATTAGATTGTTGGTTGTTAGAGTTAAAAATTTTTAGGCTGTTGCCTTTGGTTTTGATTTTGATATCCAGTTGGGTTTTGATTTGGACCTTGTGTCTGGATTTTCTGTTGTTGTTGTTGTTGTTATCATGACGGATGACTAAAATCCACCGTGTTGATTATTGTAGTGAAGTTTTTATTTTGCTGATTGTTAATGGGTGGTGAAATGTTTGCGATGTTTTCCCTCTTAATCTGGTCTATTAATCCATCTGTTGTAACCCCACAATTTTTATTAAGTATTTTTGTTCCTTAATTGGTCCTCTTGGCATTAGGATAGGTCGTAGTGTTTTGATTCGGAGTGATTAACTTCCCATTTGTTCCATATGTCTTACAACCACTGTCTATTGTGGCTTGATCGATTCAGAGAGCACTCTCGAGTACTTTAACATAAGTCCTTAGTGGGAACTTTTGCACTTCATCCTTTATTTCTCTGTTGAGATAATGAAGGAATAAGTCACATAGTTCCATCTGATCCATGTTTGGAGCACTTGTTGATGAGTAGAGAACTTTATGCCATCTTTGAATAAAATGGGTAGTAGATTCATTGTGCTCTTGTTTAATATGTAAGAATTCCTTGATTCCTGTTCTTAACAATTTTTTCATGTCAAAAAATTTGATAAATTCTGACACAAGTTGTTTGAATGAGTGTATCAAGGCTTCAGGTATTTTGTAATACCAATCAAGGGCAATACCCTCTAGGGTTTTAAGGAATATCTTAGCAACAACTGCATCCCAAGGGAGCAATTCTCGAATGGCCGTGGCATAGGCCTTGATATGTGCATTTGGATCTCCCTCCCCTTTGTATTTAAGAAAATTAGGAAGAGGTATTGGTAGCATGAAACTTCGTATGGTTAAATCTAGAGGCTCTTTTAAATATTCTAAGTCCCTACCACATAGGTTTTGACCATCGATGGTGCTTGCTGAGGGGGGTGGAGGTGGAATGGGTTGTTGATATGGCATATCATATGTATTTACAGGGACATAAGAAAATCCCAGGAGATGAAAACATGTCTCACTATGGTGATTTTGAATAAATGTTTAAATAGGGAGGAGCATTGCTCTGATATGGGTGATTTGGTGCTAAGCTGGGAGGTTTCATACCTTCAACTGGAGAAATGTTTGAAAACATGTTTCTAGTTAGTGTTTGATGTAGATAGTTATACAAGTGTTGAGGAGGCATGACTAATGTGCATGTTCCTGTAAGGAGGTCAACATGGCTGGAATGATGCAGAGGGTTGGTAGTTCCTTCTTGCCAAAAATGTGGGTTTTGATTTGCTTGAGTAAGTTCTAGTCCTCTAACCTTCTCAACTAAGGCTGAGATAACCTTGATTGGTAAAGACACAATTTTTTTCCTTAATGGAAGTTATTGTATACCTTGAGGTTGTAGAGGTGTATGGTACCTTGTTATAAACTGATCATTACTCTGCCAAGCTTCACCGAGAGTATTTTCCATAGGTGGAGGAATGGAAGTGTTTTCATGGAGCAGGGTATCAGGTTGTGTTTACAAACTTCCTATAGGTGGGTACATGTTTTGGAAGTGTTTTTTGCTTTTAGCATAATGTGCTAAGTACTCCTCATCTGAAAATGGGAGTGGATCTGACTGCCTACTGATTTGTGGTCTGAACAAAACCTGAGGAGATGAAATGGATTCTCTAGTAAACGTCATATTATTATATCCTTAGGGCTCTGGTTGTTGTGTTTGTGTGAGCTGATCTAGCTCCTCAATTTGGAACAAAGAACTAGAGCTATTTCTTTGAGGAGGAGTTTGTGATGACAAGTAGTTGCTTCAATAGTTTTTAGCCCATGCAAAAATCGTGGGTGATGGTTGTCTATTTGTTTGACCGTAATGTGCTTTGTAGGAGAGAGGTCTACCATATGCATCGTATCCCAAAATATTCAAGGGGTATATAAATACCTGCAAAATAATGGGAAAGAGAAAATATGGATGAAAAAAATGAAAATAAAAGGGTAGCAATTAGTTTGTTTCATGTTGGGTTCACCAATTTTGTATGATAGAAAAGTGACATGTGAGCATGAGAATCTACAAGTAGCCCTTCTTCGTACATGACCTCTCGAGGTCGTGTCGCGATAGCCGGTGGAAATGGAAAATATGTGGATATAGAAAAACTAGTTGGGAAATCTCATATCCTCAACATGCAATAATGGGATCTGAAAATATAAGGAAAAGAAAGCTCTCCTAACTTGAATTGGTGTAATGGATCGTTTAGATATAATAGCTTCTCGGAGGCTCCAATCAATGTCAAGATTTGCTGAGATCCTATCTATTGGCTGTCGAATATGTGGAAAGTGACCTATAGGTGCTTTGTGTATATTTCCAGACAAGGTCATGGAAGATGGTAATGAGAGGTGTAGTGGATTTTTAGGAAACTATGGGTGGTTTTCTGGTCTAGCCCAGAAAATATTATCTTGATTAGCTTCTATGTTTAATACAAAAAATTGCGTTATGATATCTGGCGGGAGTGGTGAGGATCTAAATACTAGCGTGAATAAACTAATGTCAATGCTTAATTGACTAACAGCCCTGTTGGGTTATGGGACTTAAGGATCCCAACCATGAGTTCGTAGTTGTTGTGGACCTGTTATGGTCATGTGAAGAATCAATCTCTTCTTTCGACTATCCAATATTCATAAGCCTGTTCAGCTTCTATGTTTAATATGAGGAGTTGTGTGATCTTCTTAGAATACCTTAAGGGTTTTCTAACAACTTGTATACATAAGCCTATGTCTATGTCGATGAGAAGGTATCTTGAATTTGGCTACGGAACTAATGGATCTAAACCAAATATTTGTTCTATTTCAGTTTCTTGTATGGTCATGCTGATATACTATCAAGGTAATCTATAGTTGGGTTAACTCGACCAAAATGTGTATGCTTTGTTGTCTTTAATATTCAATTTTCTTAATTGTTCACTAACTTCTTGTAGATTTATTGTCATTTGAAAGACCTAAATCCTAAGCCCTTGATCTATATCCATTAATGTTGTGAAGAGATTTGGTTGAGGTACTACTATTTCAAATACGTAATCCCTGGGATCTCTGGGTCTTGTAATTGTCATGCAAGAGATAATCAAACTTTAACTGAAACAAGTAAACTAAATATGAAAGATATATCTACACTATGCTTATATTTATTTTATTGTTTGTATTTTCAATTATGCGTATTTGAATGAAATTAAAAGAGAAGCTATTCTAATATATTCAGATAATGAACAATCAATCTAATAATAAAATTAAAACAAGCAAGTGAGCCTGATATAGCTATTTGCTTGTGCACTTGTGAATTTATCCTAAATATTTAAATAAATAACAAATCTAATCGAAATACCTTCAATCTTACCTCAAAAGTGAGAAATAAATCAAATCTTTTTAAGTAGCTATCATTCCCCACAACTTCCCTGGTAATACTGAAAGCATGTTTTAACTGAAATAAAACGATTTGCTACTCCATTTGATAAATTGTAACTACAACTTTGATAGTTCAAATCTGGAGTTTTACATAATAGTGGTAAATCCAGTTGTGTCGTGACTTGTCCCCTTAGTGTGATCTTTTCATTCGTTCATGTTCTCGTGAATCCAAAAAAGTGTGAATGTGATAGCATCAACAGAAGATGATACTCGAACAATGGTAGGTTTGGATATAAAATTAATAAAATGCAAGTAAGAGAGGGATAGTGCAAGTGAACAGAGTTTGACTATGTGATTCCTGGGATGATTTATTACAGAGATACAACAAAAATATATTGAGAATTCTAGGATCTATTTCTTGTGACAAAACAAAAACCTACAACTCTAAGATTATCAAAATGAACTCTAATCTAGAACTAAAACTATCTTATGCTAAGCTGATTGTGTAGAATAGCAATGGAGCAAAATGAAAGCGTGAAGATCAAATGATCTCTGAAGCATAAAGGAGAGGCTGAGAAATCACGTAAAATCCAAACCTATTGAAACTTATGGGAGAAATTGAAAACACACTGAATAATAATTCATAGAGGGAGAGGGGCCATTAACTTGTAAATTTTTTTGGTATTTATAGCATTTGGATTTACTAGAGGGTAAGTTTGAATTGAACTCTTTTATCATAAATAAAGAGAAATCACTATTTACTAGGTGGATAAAACATAAATGCAAGAAATAGTGGTTGAAAAATGCAAGTGCCACTTGAATTTTTCACGTTGAAAAAAGCATCAGAAAGTTATGGAAAACACACACAAGAATGCTACCCTGTATAGGGTGGCAGTTATAGGACCACCACCCTATCCTAGGTGGTGGTCACGGGACCTCCATCCAAACAAGGTGGCGGTCCTAAAACTAAAGACCAAAATACCAGCAAAGAGCGGAATGAGGTTAGAACAAAGCATGCAGAGGCTAGATAAGGAATTTGGGATGCAAATGCATACTCGGTGAACTTTTCTAGATTCCGAACACCTTGCAAAGAGATTTGAATCATCATTGGGGTTTGTGTAACCTCTTTCTGGTAGTATAGTACCTATATTTTTGGGTACGTATAGGTACCCACAATTCCTGGATATAAAGAGTAGAGAACTACTTAATTTAGGTGGGAAAATTTGTGCCTAGGCCACCTATGTCTCTCTATCTTGAAATGGGAAACCTTACAACCATTCATACACCTGAGATAGCCCCTATTCCAGATCCTAAAAATTAGAGTAATAGTGTAACCTTCGCTTCATCTGGTAAGTCTAAGGAACTCCAAGAGGTCATGGATAAGTTACAAAAGGTTTTGAAGGGGCAGTAATATTTAGGGAATGAAGTGACGACCATCAAGAAGAAACAAGCCAAAATTTCAAACCCTATTAGCCTTAGTACCAGCTGAATATGCTTCCATATCAACCAAACAAGCCTCCTACTCAAGTTGCTAATCAGAACCAAGGGTAACCTCCTGTTGTCAGGACATTCGAGCCTTACAATCCTAATGCATCATCATCATCATCTAGAGCTTTAGTTACAATCTAGAACAATATGGCATAGGAGTATGAGTGGTGTTTTCCTTATAATCAGCTGCAAAATCAATGAACATGCTTCAATGGTGCACTAAATCAATCTTTGATGGCTCAAAAAGTTGGTGTGCCTCAAGAAGCAAGTGAAGAAGAAAATCAACAAAAAGATAGTATTCAAGAAATACCACTATGTGATATAACACTTGTTAATTGGTGAGAGGAGGACTTTTGTGGGATAAATCATTCTCCTTTCTAAGGGATGGAAGCTAATACAAGGTCCAAGAAGAGGAACATAGAAGAAAGGCAGCCATCTAATCCAAGTAATTATCAGCCTTCTATCACACTTCAGGGTGTTAACAATCCAAGTGAAGTCCCAAATGTTCAAAATCAGCCCAAGCCACCATTTAGGCCAGCTCAGGCACCTGTTACAATAGCTCATGTGCAAGAGAAAGTCGTTCCTGGTAAGGGAAAGTAAAGGAAAATACCACTTCCATTCAACATTATTGATCAAATGAAGAAGACCAATGTCAGCATTTCTATGTGGCAGTCATTGGCTATTCCAAGCCAAAAAGACTTGCTATAAGCAGCCATGGCAAATTATTCTATCTCAAATGAGCCATCGAAATATCAAGAGAATGTTCTCACTAATGTAGCCATGCAAGAAGGAAATCAAGGGGGTTAATAACGTAAAAATATTAAAGCTTCTCCATTATCTATATCTCTAATCATTTCAAACAATATTGTGCATAATTGCATGATCGATTTGGGAGCAAGTAGCTCAGTGATGCCGAAGTAAATAATTGATCAGCTAGGCCTAAAGTATGAGCTAGTGTCAAAATCAATAGTGCAAATTGATGAGATAATAGTAAGGATAGTTGGAGTAATCAAGGGATTAAGCCTCACACTATATGTATGCTCCAATGTCACAGTCTTGCAAGATGTATCAAGGATTGAATTTTCACCGCTCTTTACATTGTTCTTTTCAAGAGACTTCACATCTAAAATTGGTGGATATTATCATTTGATTGGTCACATATGATCTTCAAAAAAATATATGGAGCCAAAGCTACAATTAAATTAGAACCAATTTCAAAATTCCATATCAAGCCTCATCTGCCAAGATCAATCAATGCCAATTGCTCAGCCTTTGACCAAGAAGATTGTCTAGGCACTCACGAAGAAGATACCAAAGATGAAAATATTCCAAAATTCACTCTTGATGAATGGATGAATAAGAGGCATGCTTTCAATTCATAGAAATATATGGAGGAAGATGAGTTGGGTATCTATTTCTTGTATGAAAAAAATCCACCTCTCCCTTGCATAACCAAATCAGATCATGAGCATGACAATGAAATATGGCAATTATTCTTTGATGGTTCGAGGAGTAGACAAGGTGCTAGAGGAGGAGAAATTTTTGTGTCACCGCAAGCTATAAATTATTACTTATCTTTCTATTTTAAGTTTTCTTTCTCAAATAACATAGTTCAATATGAAGCTTTGGTTTATGGGTTGCATTACGTAAGTAAGAGAGGCATTAAGAACTTGCAAGTGTTTGGAGACAATAAGTTGATTTTAAACCGAGTAAGAGGATTGAATTCTTTCAAGAATGATCTCCTTAAGGGCTATAAGAACATGGTGTGGGATCTCATCTAAGATTATGAGGATTTCAACATCGTCTCCATCCTAAGGAAGAAAAATGAGGCTACGGAAAAACTTACATTATTTGGAGAAACATTTTATGTTGTTGATAGTATCAAGAGGGATCTAACTCAGCCTCATATTAGAGTGATTGTAAGGCCAACTATCCCAGATAACAATAAAATTTGGTAAGTATCTGAAAGTGATCAACAAATAATAAATTTTTTGCAAGAAGAAGTAGAGTTCTCAGCAAGGAACCAATACAAGCTAGAGTAACCTATGGGGATCAGGGAGTGCAGCTGAAGATAAACAAGTTTTTAAAATTATTAGTAATAGTAGATTCAATCTTCAATCCTAACAACCATTTGTAGAAAGAGAAAGCCAATATTCAGGTCAAAGGTGAAGATTCAGAGCCAATTTCAATGGGTGAAGGAAAAACACTTCAAATTAGCAAGGTGATTACTAATCAAGAAAAATATTAATCTTTGAGCTAGGAGGAATTGAGAGGGTTCAATCAATGGTTGGCACATGACACGATTGAAATGGATCCAAAATCCAAGCCTATTAAGCAGAAAAAAAGACCATTCAACCCTCATATTGAGAATCTCATGAAGAAGGAGCTGAACAAGATCATTGAGGAAATAATTATCTTTCTAATCAAGCACTCAAATTGGGTGGCTAATCTTATACTAGTGTAGAAAAGAAATGGAGAAATCAGGTTTTGCGTAGACTTTCAGGTCTTGAACAAAGCTTCTCTCAAGGGTCATTATTCTCTTCCTTTTTTGGAGTAGATCTTTCAAGTAGTATCTGGTTTCAAAATATTCTCATTTCTAGATGGCTACTCAGGTTACAATTAGATTATGGTGAAATATGATAATCAGTACAAGATATTCTTCACCTCCAAGTGGGGCACATATGCTTACAATAAAATGCCATTCGAGCTATCAAATTTTTGTGCCACTTTCCAAAGAGAAATGGATTTTTTCATTCAAGGTGTTGATAAAAAAGATAGCTCTTGTGTACTTATATGATATTATAGTATAAACTAAGAATGTAACCAACAACCTCTTCCATCTCAGGTAAGTGTTCTAAAGATGCAGGAGATTCAGTGTGTCCCTGAATCCTAAGAAGTGTGTATTCCTAGATCATGAAGGAAAGCTCATATCCCACATTGTGTCTAAAGAGGGATGAACTATTGATCCAAAAAGGGTAGAAGCTATCCATGCACTACCTTTTCCAATTCACAAGAAGGATTTCCAAAGCTTCTTGGGGAGAATAAATTTTTTCAGAAGGTTTGTGCCATATTTTTCCACTCTTGTAAAGTCATTAAAAATGATGTTGAAGAATAACCTCGTATTAAAGTGGACAGTAGAGGGAAAGGTGAGATTTAAAGCTATCAAACACGCTATATCTCAATCTCCAACCCTCATCAACCCATATTTCTTGAAGGAATTCATCTTATATGCCTTTGATGGATCAGATACAATTTTATCTATCTTAGTACAACAAAATAAGGATCAAAGAAGCCCATAGATTTCTTCAGTCAGAGTTTGGAATACTAATAAGTGAGGTGCCTCTTCATTGAGAGGAATGGCCTTGTTTTCATAAGGATTCAGAAGAATTTAAGACACCTGGTCTAAAATTATAAGATTCAATTGCTAGTGTCTCATGCTGGAGTCGAGGACTTCCTCCTGAACAAATATTTTAATGAGAAAAGAGTATCTTGGATCACTCATGTGATGGAGTATGACATAGAAATAAAAGTGAATAAGTTGGTCTATGGTAAGGGCTTGTGTGAACATCTAGCTTCCAGTCAGTAGGATGGGACAAGTAATGAAGAGGAAGTTGTTTTGGTGCTGCAATAAAGTCAAGAACAACTAGCTAATGATGTTCCTACACCTTGTTAGACCCGAGACATGATGCATTATCTTGAAATAGGTATATTCCCTCCTGAGTTTAGTAAAGAAAAGAGGAGATATTTTTTACTCTAATCCATTCCATATTCCTTGATTGATGGTATCTTGTTTAAAAAGGATGTGAATAGGGTTCTAGTAAGGTGCATTGGAACAAATCAGGTTGATAAAGTTCTACAAGAGCTCCAAACTAGAGAGGGAAGAGGCCACTTTCATCCACAAGTAACATCTCTCAGAATCATGAAAAATGGATATTACTGGCCTACATTATTTAGTGACTGCTACGTATGGATGTAAAAGTGAAAGAATTGTGCCTTCTTCATAGGCAAGGGGAGGCTAGTAGTGTTGCCACTACATCCAATCTCACTGGATCAATTTTTTATGAAATGGGGGTTAGAATTCATTGGAGCTATCAATATGAATTAGAGAAAAGGCCACAAGTGGATTCTAATAGTGACATATTACTTCACAAAGTGAACCGAAGTAGTATCACTCAAGGAAAAAAATGAGTTTAACATACCAGACTTCTATGAGGGGATAGTAATAAGGTTTAGTGTACCTGCCACTATCATATCATATAATGCTCTAGTATTTCTTGGCATAAGGATCACTGAGTGGGCTATCTAAAAAAGGGATATATCTCAATACTTTATATAACTACTACCCCAAAGGTAATGGAAAAGTAGAGTCTAAAAACAAGAAATTTTTGAGGATTATTAGAAGGAATCTAGATGAGAATCAATGGACATGGCATACCAAGCTCAAGTCAACCTTGTGGGCTAATAGAATTACATTGAAAAGGTCAACCGACAGCTCTCCATACAAGCTAGTCTACAGAAGGGAGGCAAGGTTGCCTATATCCCTTGAGTTGCTAGCATTGGAGCTTCTCAAGAAGCTAGAGCAAGCTGAGTTCGAGCCATTGGAGGTTAGGTATGTAGAGCTCATGGAGTTGGAAGAACTCAGAGAGCATGCAATGCAAACCATGGAGAAAGGTCAAGGCTTGATAAAAATAATATTTAACAAGAAAGCTAAAGCAAGAACATATCAAAAGGGAGACTTGGTGCTGAAGTGGGATGTTGATTGAGAAAAACCGTGTAAGCATTCAAATTTTGATGCCATATGGAGTGGTACCTACATGATCAAATAATTCAAGGGTAGTAATGATTTTTGACTAGACACGTTGGATGGTGAGGAGCTTCAGATCCAAGTCAATGAGATCTATCTTAAACACTACTACTAGATGAGTAATATCTCACCATTATACATATTAGTTTAGGATTTTCTAATCCCTCTGAGTGCTTGTGCATAATGTTCTTTTATTAGAGTAGTTTTCATTTCCCTAAGATCCTTAGGCACATGTTATATTTCTTCAGTTTCCTTTTACATAGTTCACCATACTTCTGAGTAGAGAATATTGCAGCAAGAAGCTCAGGCTCATAGGAAATAGTTTCTACCTTCAAATTTATTCAAATGTAGAACAACTAAAATCAGAATAAGGGACAAATTTAAATGTTTTCATTCCTTCCTTCCTTTGGGTAAGAAACTAAGCTTCTAGCATCCCTTGCAAATAAATTAGGCATCAGGATCACCATGAAAACCTTCCCCGGGTATAGATAAAATGGCCTTGGCTTTAAACAACATTTCAAGTGGCGTGTTGATGATGGAAATTTCAGAAGAAGAAAGAAAATAAAAAATTAATAGGGTTCCATGATGTCCAAACTAACATGTGTTTTGTTCCAAAGTCTACAGTGCACCATACTTGCTTATCAATCATTGGGTTCACTATACCTCATGTTGGTAGTAAGAATCATAGCTTGAGGAAACAGTTGCAAGTGTTCATCATCTAGCCTCACAGAGCACATTTACGAGGAAGGGTAAAATTCAAGTTTTGATAAAATTTTCCATTCTCACAAAAAAAATTAGTATTTTCTTATAGGGTTTGAAAAATTATTCAGCAGCATGTCATTTTAGGTCAGAAATATTCGAGTAGGAATAAGAGTAGTGGTTTCAAGGTTCAGATCAGTTAAGGGTTGATACAAGAGACTCTATGCCCAATGGATGCGTTAAGGAAGATGGTCTACCACATCTAGCAAGAAGATGGCCCCACGATTTTCCAAAATGAGGGTTCATTTAAAAAACCTCTGATAAATTGGAAGTGGAAAATCCTCAAAGAATATACCTCGACTCAATTTCGTTGAAAAGGAGAACTTTCTGGGATTTTAGAGTTAAATTTTAAGCTATCATTTTTTTAAGGGGGGGCACTCAAGACTTTTTTGGTGTCAGGTGACAACAAGGTTTGTTATCGCATGACAGCAAGGCTTATTTCTGTGCGATAAAAAACCTTTTTGTCACACAAAACTAAAAAAATGCTTCATTTTTTTGATCACCTACAACCCCTTTGTCACTGTTATACAACACTCATTTTTTCCCCAAATGTAACCCTCCCTTGTCATGCATCAATAACCCTCTTGTCGAATGTCAAAAACCCTATTCTTGTGTGTCAACAACCCTCTTTTCATTCATCAAAAAACCTCTTGTCATGCATCACCAACCCTCTTGTTACGCATCAACATCCCTCTTGTCATGTGTCAACAAACCTCTAGTCGCACGTCAATAACCCTCTTGTCATGCATCAACAACCCTCTAGTCATACGTCAAAACATTCTCTTATCATGCATCAAAAAAACTATATTATCACCCATCTATAAATGAAAATCATCCTTTTCATGAGTCAGTGACACTTTCCTATTGCAAGTTCGTAACAACTAGTCTGAGACTCTGATCCACACTTTGTCTGCTTGTAATTTACAAGTAATTCAGATGGTACCTTAGTAAGTTACTAGTATACTAATAGGTGAATTACCTAGGTTTATATAGGAGTAGTTTTCAATGGTAGGTGAAGATGACCCCTAAAATAATTTATACTGGAAAATTTAGGCAAACAGTACACTGATCTAGTCCAAAAAATTCACCTTATCAAATTTGCCAAAAATGGAATATTTTCCAAATTATGAATATTTACCACTACAAAAATCCCTGGAATTTTTTTTGAAAGCATAAGAATATTTTTTTCTCTTTTGGGTTTTGAACCTATAGGTTAACTTGAAAAGAGAGTAAACGCGGGCCCCATCTACCCATATTTGGCCAGAGCAAGCAAAGAAGTGAAAAATTAGTTTTCGGGTAATCCATCATACCCCCTAGTCTCTTGGTTGCAGGAAAATTCATAAAAATATAAAAAATGCCAAAATTGGCATAAGGGGTGAAGGGAGGGTGATCAAGCTAGAAAATGAGATCTTCGAGTAGCTCACCAAGCTACCCAATGAGACGGTCAATTCATAGGAGTGTATTAGAGAAGGGATTTTCAAGTAGCTTGGTAAGCTACTCTGCGAGATGAGTAGCTCGATAAGCTACTCAGTGAGCCAAGTTGAAAATATCTGCGGTAGGGTCAAATGCTGAGCTCCCTGAGCTTGAAGAATTAGAGATCTTGCGTGATGTGAGCTAAGAATGAATGCAGGGTTCGAGTGGTGAGTTTTCTTACAATTGGACAATGGAGCTCTTATGGATGATTCCAGTGGGGAGTTAGTGTGTTCATCTTAGCGTGGAGCCAAGTTTTAGGGGGAGATCCTCGTAGAGCTTGTGAGTTAAAAAGAGCTAAGGCCAAGGTCTTAGGGTCTACAAGGAAGTAGGAGGGTATGGAATGAAAGTTCAAATGGGCTCGGTGAGGCATATTTCCATGACAAAGAACCTCGGCATCGAGTCGAGTCAAAATATATGAGCTTGTAGTGAGTAGTGAACGGCTGGGGCGGTGAGTTGACTTACTGATGAATGGGGAGATTGAGGTAGAATATTACAATGGGTGAACTAGAGTGAGGTGAAAGCATCTTGGACCCAGGTCGTGGATCTCTCTCAAGTGAGAAAAATTCAAGAAGGATCTTGCTTTGGTAAGTTGGGACGAAGAGGCATAGAGAGAAGGAAGGAGTCGAGCTCCTGGAGTTTGAAAAACCATCAATTAAGCTCGAGTGAGATCAGGTTGGAAAGGTAGTGAGAGATTTGTAGAGGTTGGAATGGCAATAATATGGCTCAATCAGTTAACTAGGGCCAAGCAGTAGGATTCAAAAGTGGCGTTAATCAGAGGTGGTCAAGTTGACTCACCAAGGAGGATTACAATGCCAAAAACATTAGAGCTTCTACTTCATGAGAAGTGGGGGTGGAAAACGACATGAAACAAGAAGAATTAATTTTGTTTGACATAGTGAAGGGGAAAGTTAGCTTTGGAAAGATGTGATTTTGATGCTGAAGTCTTCACATGGCAAAGCAATGCAAAGGAAGAAAAACATATGTCATTCATTGAGAAGAATGGGCAATCGAGAAAAGCGTTAAACAAAGCAATGTTAGAGCATCATAAACCAAGGATATAGTTAAGTGGAAAAACAAGGGGTAAATAACTTTTTTGAGGATCCTGATAAAAAATAGAGAAATTTAGAAACACTGCAATATAAGTCAAGGATGTGAATGTTGAGGGTGAGTCTTACATTTTGAGAAAGATGCGTAGCAAGTATAAGTAATGTGAAATTCCAATGGGTGAGATATGGGGTGCAAGTGGTAATAAAGGGGGCTGAATTCCTCGTCATGTTCTAAGTTGTGTAATGAGTCAAGGTGGTGTGGAATCTAATGTAAATGAATGGAGCTATGCATAGAGCCACGAGGTGAGTAAGCCATGTCCCATGCAATGCAATAAAGTGACCATCTTCCACTACAATGAAAGAAAATACATAATGGATTCATGTAGGAAAGTGAGCCTACTTTACTTCTCTAAAAAATAAGAGAAGTAAAGTAATGTGGAATCACCGCAATGAATAGAGGAGACAACAATAATTTCCCCTGGATTTCCCACTAGTTTGCAACTTTAAAATGCCAAAACTTTCAGCCCGGGGCTCCGTTTTGTGTACTCTTGAATTTTCTTGAAAGTTATCAAAGTCCTCTATGCACCAGAACCTTTAGATTTCATATTTAGTGATTGTAAGGGGGTAAAAAAAGGAATTTCATATCCTGTACTCTAGGGGACTGTACAACCACCTACCACCATTAATGGGGCATGTGAGCCAATTTCTTTTCCCATAAGCTACAGTATAATAGTGATGAGCTTTGCAGGTGTCCCATGATGTTTTAAATTGAATATTTCACTTAATAGGTTGAAGAATGCATGCATGAGAGTGTTTATATTTTCTCTCTCCTCATTAAATTATTCTATAAATTATAAGCCTTTTCATTTAAAAGGGGGAATTCTCAGCTTACTGAAACTCTACAAAAATTTGTCTAGGAAGATAAAATGTTTTGCATGGATTCATTCTGGACATGATGATCATGGCCTTTCTCTATAATTTATTGAAGTGTGCATATCAATGAAGTAGTGGATTTAAGTATTGTGGATGTTTTCTTCCCTTTTCTTTTGTTTTTTGTCTTTACTTACCTCTTCACTTTAGTTGCATTTCTATTGTGCCAAATTTGATTGTCTTGTAGGTTTCACTATTGTTGTGCTTTTATGAATATTTTGTTTTGATGTTGCTGTTAACTATGATGACTGTTTCATCCTCTCTACACTTAATTTTCTATTGTTTCCACACATTGAAGAGATTCCCTACATCCCCTTTCGGTGCATCATGTCATGTAGTTATATTTATTTCATTTTATGTTATTTCTCTCTCCGTGCTTCCTTGGAAGTTATATATTAGAAGTAGTTAGATTTATTTCCATTAGAGTTAGATATTGCATTAATTTAAGAATAGGAGCCAACCTTCTTTGGAAGATTTCTTTAACTAAAATTTCCATTACCTTGAAGAAATTCCATGTTTTTTTATTATTGGCAAATAGTTTTTTGAAAGGGACTACACCCTTGTTTACAAAAGAAGGCCTAGAAGCCAGAATAAGCAAGAGAACTAGAGAGAAAAGGATTAGAATCCAAATGTGTTAATGAAGTTCAAAGTATCCAAAAAACAGCTACCAAGACGAGACAAAACAACAAAAATACTGCAAAAAAGTAGTAAAGGGTCGCCAAAAAAACAACAAAAAAACATACAAGGATAGCTGAAGCATTTACAACTACTTTTTAGTATCTTTGTCAATGATGGTTTTGATATTCTTCCAGGATTTGAACATACCCAAAGTGGTCATGTGGGTAGTGTCATTATAATCCAGCTGCTCCAAGGTCTTCTTGATTTCTTTATCATTACCCCAAAGTGTTGCTGGGACTCCACTTAGGTTAGAGACACTTTTGACGTGTTGCTCAATGAACTCCTCAATTTCCCTAAAGATGGGTATGTTGTAATCATGTTGAGTTTTGGCCTTCCCTAAGCGGGAGCCTAAGGAGTGCAGTTTCTTGTAGATATCATCTATTTGGCTGCTATCAACATCCTCCTCCTCCTCCTTCTTCCTCTTTCCTTTCTGTTTTGCCAAGTTTTTAACTTCATCCTTCATTAGTTTCATATCAGCCTCTAAGGCTTCTAGCCTTCTTGAAGAGCTTTCCAAGTGCACTTCCCGGGGGCTGGAACTGCTGATATTCAGGAGGTCATGAGCAATTTCAAATTCATGAGAACCCTTCTCCACAGCAAGAGTCTCAAGGTTAAGCTTCCTAGAAGCCCTGGTAACCGGTCTCCGCGAGGTAGAGGCTAAGTGGGGGGCAGGAGAAATAGAAGGGGGAATGGGAGAAGAATCCTGAATGGCTAGTAGGGGGATGACAGTAGCGGTAGCGGGGGTAGAGAAAGGAGAAACAGGGCTGGTAGCAGCAGATCCCGGTGGAGGGGGAATCAAGCTAGGGGAGGATGGGAGACCAAGAAACTTGAGGAGATAGAATTTGTGCAACAACAAAATGAGCCCTTGGTGTAAAGGAATCACCCGGGAATGCTTTTGAAACTCTAGAATGGAGCGTTCAAGAGAGTTCAGAAAGTAATGGGGGAAACAAACCAAACGATCCCTACGAAATTGATTAAGAAAAATAAGGTGTTTCGCACGAACAGTGACAAACATTCCTTCCAAGGAGATGAACCGTATAATCATGTGGGTTACTTCATCATATGGTGGAGGGATCGAGCTAACAAGCAGGCCCGCTGTTATGTAGATCAACTTATCCTCTCCCTCTACAAATCTCCTCTCTTTAACATCTCTATCGACCCTTTTGTTGAAGAATCGGAAGCCCTCCAAGCCAAGGCCAGTCACTTCAGCAACAAGTTCTTCATTAACTAAGACCTTCTGCCCCCCATATTCCACTATCCTCTCCTTCCAATCCTTTGCAAAACACACAAAGATGCTCTGATCATGCCCCTGAACTTTTCCATGAAGTTTGTTATGCCACCCTTGCTAAGAATGCTCCACAGCTCAATATTATCTTTCCAGTTTGGGTCCACACTAGGCTCAATTTGACAAGGAGGACCCCCCATCTTCTCTGCTCTGAATTGATTGCAAAAAATTCCTAACTCATCGCTAAAGCCAGTCCACTTTTTTCTATAGTAATCCGCACAATATTGGAAATGAGAGTCGTTGCTTTTCCCATGATCGGCTGCGTGTCTGCTGATCTGAGCCTAATGAAAAATTCATGTGAGAATAGGCCGCTCCCTATCATCAATCACTTTATCGCCACCTTCAGTTTCCTTGTAGGTTTGAATCCACCTTTTAGCAGTCGCAATGCAGCTCGCATGCGTGATTTTCAAAACCATGTATCTCCACTTGAAATTCCCCTTATGATTCACACTATCTTGATTATTAGACGTGATTTACATAAAAAAATACTTTAAATCAACACGTGTGGGAGTATTTTTGAAGTTGATCCACACCCAAAAATCATAATTCATTTCTAGATATTGCTTGTGTATGGAGATCCGCCTGAATGACGTTTTGAAGCTATTTAGGGATGCTATTATTGTCCCAAACTGTAAGGTTAACATTAATTCCATAATTTTCCAGTACATCTGCTAATTTATTACCCTCCATGTAGGTGTGCATGATCCTGATGTTATTGAAAGTATGACTAATACTTATGGACTCTGCAATAAAATCCTTGATGCTCCAACTTGGATATGAGCACTGTTTAAGAAGATTAATGATATTTAGGGAGTCTCCTTCAATAATGAGGTTCTGAATATTTTGTGTTTGGGCAATTCTCAAACCCCAAAGAGCAGATAAAGCTTTGGCAAAATGATTAGTTTGAATTCCCATTTTACCAGCATACACAACAATCAGATTGCCTTTATGATCCCGTATCGCTCCTCCCCCTGCCGCAATCCTAGGGTCTCCTTTAGAAGCCCCATCAAAGTTCAACTTATACCAATTTAGATTAGGAGGATGCCATTTAATCAAAGATCTATCAATGCCATTCCCGGGATTGCTCCAACTATTAATTGATCCTATCTGCCAGTTGGATAGAATATATTCTTCATTTTCTGGATATCTCTTGTTCTTGGGGGGTTTAAATCCAGCAATATTCTCTTTAATACCATTAGAAATTTTACCAATACTAATCTTGCAGTTTTGCTTTTTATTTCTGAAGATAATATCATTTCTATCCTTCCAGATTCTCTAGATTAAATGAGGGATAACCAGCTTCCAGATCCTTTTAACAACACAATGCCTAAAGGGTGGGTTCCATTGAGTCCATAGCTGATTGAGATCCTTCCACAGCACCCAGAGAGCTTCAAATTTAGAAAGGGAAAAACTCCATATTCTAGTGGCATACTCACAAATTCCATGTTACTGAGTCACACTACTTGCATTAACACACCACATGATAAGAAATTAGAGGGTGTTGTGATTTAGTGATAACACTTAGAATTAGTTTTTTATCCCAACATTGACTTAATTTTCAAATAATTTCGTTACTTTTTTAGCATTGTAGTGACATAATTTTGATAGTAAAAATATTTCCTTTTTCTACAAAGGTTTAATTTACATATCCAAATTGTGTTGTTATGTTGCTCGCACTTGTGGCTTCCCTTTTCAAGACTTGAATTTTTTTTTGAGTCCAAAACTTGTTTTAGTATACCTTGTTGGGTGATCGTGTCCACACCTTCTTAATATTTAGGTCTTATTTATTCTAAAATTGACCTAATTAGTGATATTGCATTGTCACTATTTTTACGTCGCAACTATCTTTAAAAATATAAGGAGTAACTATTATAGTGGTTGGATCATAGTCATGTATTTGATTGTTCTATTGTAGGTATTTCTTGTTATATGGTGCCCCATCTAGGCATCATTATTTATTCTTTAGTTGTCCTTGGTTAATATTGATTTTGGACTTGTTACCATTTCTTTGTTTGAAATTCTTTGTGATAATCTAATATCGTCACGATGTTCAGTTTTTCCTAGGGTCATTGCAGTCCTTGTACACATAATTCAAACCTTAGCGAGAACATATCCTATCAAACAATGATTCAATTGAATTGATCATAAAAATAAGTTTCCTTTTTATCCTTTGTGTTGTTAAATGTCTAGTTGGTTGCAACTATACTTTCTGAATTGATGTGAAACTTCCTTTTTCATGAAGGATTTTATTCATACTATCTAGGTATAGGAATTTGGACCCAAAAATGCCAATGATGAATGATTATCACATCATTATTCACACTTACGACAATAAATAATCTAGGTTTCAGAATTTCCTTCAAAATATTCCGATCACGACTAAACGTCATTTGTTTCCTCATGCTAGAAAAATCATTTGGTTACCCTATTCTCTGCCTTTGTCTCATAGTCAAGGGTATGATTCTTTGGATTCCAATCAAAATTATTCTTTTGATTCCTCTTAGTATTATGATGCTTCTAATTGAAATATTTTTCTAATTCCTGTCAATATTCTAATGATTTTTATCTGAACTATTATTTATATTCCTCTAATTCGACTCCTAAGTCAAGGTATTCCCTTTCTCTGCAGGACCCCCTTTATCAGTCACCTCAATGAATTATTCCTCCTTTGAAGATTTTTACAACTCAAAGTTATTCTATTCACTCATCTAAGTCAACTCCTAGGTCACAATCTACTGATTTTCTACGTGATACTCTTTGTTTCCCGACACTATATCATCGTATAGGTAAGACATGCAATATTCTTTCACTAGAAAGAAATCCAAATCCAAATATACTTCGTATCTCGAGTCATATTCTTCTATCAATCAAAATCCTATCCCTCTTTGGCCCCTAAGTTATTTTGATCATGCCTTATTATATATTCATCCATCTTTTAAATATCGATGTATGTGTCTACGTTGAATCCTTCACAAGAAATGATGTGCTAAGATATATTTTCAATGCAGTATCAAATTGATTGATACACACAATAAGGTCAATAATTTCCTTCACCTACATCATCTAACATATTGTAGATCTTCCACACTAGGTGGAACCCTTTCTTCTAATCAACCTACTATGGTCACAGAAAAACAACCCATACTGATCGATTTATTTTAGAATAAAGAAGTGATCAAAAAATTCATGGGGTTACATGATGACGTTCCTATAGAATACCATGAACAAGGTTTCTCTTTAGACCTCAATGCATTCACATATTCTGGGGAAGAGTGTGATTCATTTTTTTAGGAGACCAGGGAAGATCCTCAGATTATTGAAAGTGATCCTCCTCTTTTTATTCCATCTTCACATTCTTCATCGCATGATGAAATTCTTGGGTCTAACATTGATCCATGGCTTATCTTCTCATTACCCAATCATTCTATATCTATCATGATTATTCAATTGTAATCTTACCTTTGGTCACCACCTAGTAGCCCATCATTTTCTTCATTATGTGAGATACCTCCAAGTATCCCTCCATCATCCATTTCTAGGTTTTTCCCTCATAGCCCATTACCATATATTATTAAGCCATGTCCTAGTATCTCTTTGTTATCTTCAAAATGTATCTCACCTCTAGGTAGCCCATCTTCATCCATTCTAGCGCCACATCCTAGCAGCCCCCCATCTTCTATTCTAGGACCACCTCTAGGTAGTCCATCATCTAATATAGATGAGAATCCTTTAGGTAGTCCTTCATCTTCCATACTTGGGAAATGTCCTAATATCCTTTCATCTTCAGTCAATGGGACACTTCCTGGTAGCCTATCCTCTTCAATTCTTAGACTATATCCTTTCCTTTCATCATATTATTCTTCTATCAACGATTATGGAAAGTCCATTGTTAGTCCCAAATCAATTCTAAATGTTCACTTTATTCTCCCACTTCTCAGGATCATACAAGTCACATATTAGCTTATAGGAAACCCAAATAGTTTCTCTATCAAGATAAGATAAAAAATTCAAACAACCATAAGGTTGTGAATCAACTGCAATTAAAGAATGCACACCAATATAAACATCAATTATGGTGAAAAATGCATAAACCTATAGATAGGGAACTCAAGCTTCAACATACGAAATCCAAGTTCCAAGATAAATCACAGTCATTTTTTGAGTATGAACTTACCATAATCATCGAGATCGGAGATAATATGACCCTTGATAAGAAAACATGCTTAATATCCCTTATAAATACAAATTCAAAAATAATTGTTGGATCTTATCATACTGAGTGACATTGTTGGTCCCAAAAACAAAAAAATACAAAAAAATGAGAAATTTTTTAAATGGTACACAAAAAATCAGAGGTTCAAAGATCAAACACTGAAATCAGTTATTGCGTACACATGGATGTTCTTTCTTCCCTTTCTGGATATTCCTATATAGGTCTTCCACCATCTTCATCCCTTCAATGATATTTTGGTTAGCTTATTCACACAGATTTTGTGAAATTCATCTGTATGGTATCCATTTGACCTTGGTAATTTATCACCTTGGTAAATTAAAGAATAACTGACCTCTTAGAGATCCTATCATTATCTACATCTAATAAAAATTTTACGAAGAAAATTCAAGCATATTTTTTTACACCAGCCAATGTTTTCATCACAATCACTTCCACATCCTTCCATCAAGCCATCAATGCTTGTTAACCCCATTAAAAAATCAAGAGAGACAAAATAATTTTTTAGAAAGTAAAAGAATTAAAATCAATGAAATAAAAATAAAAATAATCAAGGACATCAATATATAAATCTCTCTTGGGGTATTTTAAATATCTCTATCAGGGCTATGGATTCCTAGTTGGCAGTAGAGAAATGTTGAGATTAGAATCAAATACATATTGATCGGGGCTATGGATTTCTAGCTGGTAGCAAAGCAATATACGGATCTCCTTCCACCCTCCATTCACAACTCAAATTTGTAAATAAATCATTCCTACACATTGGATAGGGTTTCTTCACTTATTGTTTCTCAAATATTCCCTCCAAGAGGTAATAAATTTTCACGTGCACACACTATATCTCTATGAGAAAACAAGATTAGTATGTTACCAAGTGTATTTTTTGGACCTTATTTAGACTCTTACTTTAGTTTGTATCTTGTCTCATGATGTGTTCCTTTAGCTAATCGTTTCTTCATCGTGAGGCCTCTAGCTACATTTTTTCATGTCCTTACATGACATTCACATTGTTCTTATGGTTTGTTCAGAACATCAATGTGTATAATATTTCCTCTTTTACCATGTTTTTGGGAACCTTTTTCCCTTTCACACAACAATCTTCTACTGCCTTTCTATCATGTATTTTTTGGCTACCTTACACTGGGGTTAGGACTTGCTCCTTCTTAGCACGTCATTGGTTTGAGTTCATCATCATGTTGAACATATCCATGTTCACCTTGATCCAACTTCTTGTACATATGTGAAGTGTTCACATTTTTATATTCACATCTAACATTAGGGCCATCTTCACATATTCACTATCTTGAACATACACATGGTATTCTACCCTTGTATATCCCATCTATCACTGGGGGAATCCCCATTCCTTTCCCTTCATGTAAATAGTTTCAGAAAAATTTCACAACACCAAAAAAACTCAAATATGTGTATAAAATCACCAAAACTTTGGTATAAATTTTGAAAATCCCAAAACATTCAAATATGTTAGTTGTAAAAATCAAAACATTCAAATACATTTCCATTAAAAACTAAAAAAAATGGAACTTTCACAAAAATCCTAAAATTTTGAAAGCATCACATACATAAAAAAATTGGTAACCAACATGCACGCAACTGAAACCTATTTCAAATACATTGTACTCAAACATAAAAAATTGTCCTACAAATCATCCCTATTTGGTTCTCACATGTTCTTGTGCACGACTCATGGATCTTTTGGATCTACTTTCCATTAACAAAAGTTGGTTTGCTTATTATGTTTGTTTTCCCTTGCATGAATGCATTGTTTCGGGTAGTATCATAGTGCATGATTTATTTTCGATGGGACCCCTGTGTCTTCTATATATTCCCCTCGCATGTATCGTTTCTTGGGGCAACATAATTAACCCTTTTCATTAATTTGCAGAGGTCGAAATTGAATCCTAATAACAAAAATATTTGTAATACTGTCTTGAACATTGTTTATTTGAGTATGTGTGTTTGTAATTGTTTTCCCTGTTATGTTAGCTGGTTTACTTTCTCACATTGCATTGAATTTTGTATATTGAATTGAGTTAGTGTTTGAGAAATGAAAAAAAATTCATACTATGGATTTTCATGTCATCTTAATTTTTTTTGTATGTGTTCATTTATAATAAAATACCGATGACATAGATCATGAGTAATATGATAAAATAAAGTTGTTTTACATTAGCTGGATGAAAGTTATTTCTATTCTCTTCATCTTATTTTTCCCTCCCCTATCATTCTCTTCTATCCTACACTACTCTTCCAAATCACCTGGGGCAATATGGATTACCTTCTATCCCCCTCCCCTTTCCTTTCTTCTATCCATTTATTTCATTTTTCTGTATCGTCGATCGACCTCTTTCCTCACCCCATCGACAATCAAGGGGGAATCCTTCATTCTAATAATTTTTCCTTCTACCCCTTCAAAATTTATTTACCTGTACTTTTCTACTATATTTTGAGTGGCATTGATTATGCCACCCCAAAGAGGGGAAATTGTAGACACCTAGATTTCGATCAAATCAGATTTAATACTTAAATTGCACTAACAATATTTACTCCCTCTCACTTTGACACTTCGTTATCTAACTATGATTAAAATTCACTCAAGATGCCAATTAATGGCATTTTGATTAGTGATAATCCTCTTAATTAGCTGATTATATACTAATTAAGCCTCTAGTCTTGCATTTAACCATTAAACCTTCTTATTGGCTAAATCTTGTTTCCAAAACTTCAAAAATCTATCCAAACCCCTTTCAGATGCTCCCATAAATATTCCTAAGCCTACTTAGGATCCTTAATTAATCCTAAAATATTAATTAGATCTTAATAAAATCAAAAGTGCATTGACTTGTAAAAGTCTATTTTGGGCTTACCTTTTTTCCCACATACACTAGGATTCTAAAATTTCCCAAAAGGAAACCTATAGATACAAGCCTAAGGCATCCCTTTCAACTTTACACCTTACACCACACCTCATTTGAATTAGCTAAAGCTATAGAACATTTTAGCTTGAGCTATTATCTATTGTTTGAAAATAGATTCTCCACCTTGCATCCATTCCTTAAAGCTTGGTTAATAGGATAATATTGAAACATAGCCTTGTAGCTATTTTAGAGAGATCTCATCACCATATTGAATAAAAACAACAAACCCACTTTGATTTTTATATTATTTAAATAGGTTCATGCTTAGATACTAATCTAAAGATTAAATAATAACTTAGTATGTTAGTTTGATTTAATAAAAGTTCCATGTATTTGAAAAAGTTACTTATTGTTAAGCTCTTATCTTCATGTTCTTTTTAGTTAGCTTTGTTTTCGAACTATTTAGTGTTAGTTTAAATCATAAGGTATAGTAAAACTTTACAATGCATACAATGTTCACTAAAGTTAATTATGCACCAATTTGAAAATTGGTACCAATTCAAGAAGTGGTAGGGCCAAAATCCAATCCAGAAGGTCAAAAAACCTACAAAACGACTATATGTTTTCCCAAATCAAAGACCCCATACAATATATATGGCCTTCAAGTTTTAGGTCATTGCTATGAGTAAGTACTAACAAGATTAGATTTTGAAAAAGTATCTTCTTGATTATATCTGTCAGAGATACATGACCACTTCCATCAAGTGCAAAGTGACCCTAATTTTTTATATTTACTAAACTAAATTTAAAGTATAAGATTTATTTTATTATTCCTTTATACTTTTATTATTTCTATTACTAATAAAAGTAGAAAGAAATAATAAAATAAATCTTATACTTACATTTATTTTAGTAAATATGGCTCCTTCAGGCCCTCATAAATTTCATATTGTTCACAATGTGTATTTGTTTCATAGCACTAGAAACATGTGCACGTTATAAAGCATACACTTTGTAGGTTTGTGAATTACCAAACATAAGAAAACATAACGCGATCGTGTTATTAGAAAATGCATATGCATTTTTTCCATTTTCACTTTTGTGTCCACTTTTGGGGCCCCCAGATTGGTGCACTTACTCATTGATAAAACCTTTAATTTGATACATAAGTAGAAGATAAGTGAAATCTGAGGTTATTCTTCAAGAATCTATACTTAAAATATTGATATATGTTTAAATAGATCCTTGTTACATTAAATCTATGTTTATAAAGATAAAGGAGGATGCATTGAACCTTTGAGGATAATACAAACCCTAGGACAAAGGGTTAGGGATATGACACATTGATTTTTGCAAACTAGCACAATATTTCATGAATAAAAGATAGGTGCAATGACTAAGCTGATATCAAAAGATTTAGAAACTAGGGATTATTGATGAAGGGAACTTGAATAGGGTTTAAGATAAGATGAACATTAAGGAGAAAAAACACAGAACAATGGAAGAAGAGTTTTCTACCAAAATTTTCTAAAAACTCTAGCTTGACTGTATTGAATCCAACTTGGGCTTAGGAAGAGGTATCTCCTAGAGTATCAATCCTTTTTAAACCTTTTTATGGCATGTTAAATTTTTGGGGAATTGAAAATAATAATGGGGCGGTAGTAACATTAAAACTCATGAAACAAGATTATGTCCATTAATAAGGAAAGGGAAAGTTATAGTTTTTAAGACTTGATTAGCATAATCATGTATGAAAGTATTTTCTAAAAATTATCATGAAAGAAGATAAAGAATATGATATTTGATGATATTTGGAATTCTTGTTAGTTTACATAAAGGTTTTTGTGGTGAACAAAGTATCTTTGGAGTTAATAGTATGAAATCTCTAATTCTAAATTGTCAGAGTCATAACAAATACTGTGGAGATAAATTTTTCTTACACTAAGTTATAAGACAGTGGTATAATAGGTTGGAATAAGTATTGATTGTAGATGAACTTGTTTAACTCAGAGGAAATAAGTAACAAGAAGAGTTAGACACAACCCTAAATAGTACAATCCATGAGAATAACTGTCACAGTCTAGTTAAGGGTATAAGGAGTGCATTAAGTGAATACTATACATATTTTGGTCACCAAGAATATTGAACATTGTTTTTAGGAGGTGTAAGATCCCTGAGGAAGCTACCAAGTGTTTGTGAAATCTATAATAAGCATGTTCATAAGTACTCTGCCCCGAATATAGTCTTGTGACAGTCAATAAGCTGTGTAAGAAAATTGGGGTGATAAGGAGAAGGAAGAGCCATTAAAGTGGGAATGAGAGTAGAGAAATAGGAATTAGGGTGATATTAAAGCAGTGAAAAAATATTAAAGAAGACAAGGACATCTCAAAATAGAGTGTAGAAGAATTGAGGGTTTGAGAACAAGTGGAAAGGGTTTGAGAAGAAGTGGAAAGGGTTTAGAAGTTACAAAACTTGCAAAATTGCACAATTGGAAGCTTGAGAACTCTGGGAGCATGGAAAACACCTGCACATGATGGAGTGAAATGGAGAAAATGGTTTATTAGGTGAGAATCTAGCAGACAAGTCAAAAATCAAAATTTTCCCTTTGAACCCTAGGTTTGGCTTAGGAAAGAAGCAAAAATGAGGGTTTGGTGATTGAGATAGATAGGAAAGGAATTGAGAAAAACACAATCATAAAAATAAAGAGAAAGGAAAAGGGTATATAAAAAGATAACCCATTTTGATTGATTGTTTTTTAATTACTCCCAGTTCAGATATTTGCAAGACAGGAGGGCTAATTGGCAAACTATTCAAAATTGAAAAAAAGAGGATAAATTTTCATTGGAGGTGAGTTGGGACCTGGAATTTTATATGCATCGTAATGAGGATAATGGGTAGCTAAAAAAAATTCCATTTAGGTTTGAAGGTTTGTAGTTTGTGAAATTTGTCGTAATTTGTCCATTTTCAGGGCCATAAGGGCTTGTGAAGGTCAGAAAAGAAAATTGTGATAGATGGTATTGTGAAATTGATTAAGTGATTTGAGAAAGTTTATTTGATGTTGTTGAACATGTTATAAGTGTTTTTGAGTCATGGTAAAATGTTCAATTGCATTTTGGCATTTTGATATAGTGTTAGAAAGTTGTGGGCCATTGAGAAAACTGAATGATAAAGTTGATTTTTTGACTTATAAGTAACAATTTTTAGTGCATTGAAGGATGTATGTAGGGCTCTACATCATTTTGTATCAAAACATGGAGAACAAGATTTTAACGTGATTAATTTGAAGGTAAAAGTTTGTTTTTGCTAAAAAAGCATTGTATATAGTTGTTTACGGAATGTGGTTGAGTTGATTGAATCTTTGAAGCTAATTTTTGCATTATTGTGATTTTAATATGTGTGGAATGTCAGTATTTCTCCTTTAAAACGTGAAATAAAAGTGAATAAAAAAGAAGAGAGTGTGAAAGAATTCAAAAGTCTTAGGTAAGAAAGAAAACCTAGGTGAGACTTGTCACCGTGAAAAAGACTTGTTAAAAAGAATATGGAGGATGAGATAGCAAAAGAGTTATATAAGTTGACGAGAAGTAGTAAGAAAAGGAAAGAAGAGATAAAGAGATAAGAAGAGATAAAAAATGATGTGGGAAGAGCAAGAGATAAGAGAGCTAATAAGAAGCATGGCGAAGCTACACGAGTTAGAGAAAAAGGTGAAAGAAATGAAAAGGTAGGCAATGAATACAAAGATGAAAATAGTATTAAGGGAAGTGGTAAAGTGGCCTCTAGGGTCACTCATGAAGAGAAAATATATTACAACTAAAGAAGAGGATTAGAGAGGAATACAACAATATAAAAATGATGAAAATGAAAGCAACTAAAAAAAGAATGAAGAAATCATACTTGAGATCAAAGAAGCATTCATTGATAAAGAAGAATTTAGAGGAGAGAAATTAAAAATTGATTTTCAGGTTTTACTATTTCAGTAAAAAATCAGTTAGAGGATGATTTATGGGCACTTTAATGTGCCTTGAATAGTGAATAAGTGAAGTGTGGAGAATAAAAAGTGGAAGAAATGAAAGAGAAGATTGAAAAAGAGGAAGAAAATGAAGAGAAAGTAGATGAAAATACTCAAAAGTCTCTTGTCTTTAAATATAAGGTTTTGTGTATTTTTGAATGTATAGGTATGATTGAAGAAGAGATGAAAAAACAATGAAAAAGAAGCTCATTTAAGAGCTCAAGTGAAGAAAATAAGACACAAAAACCTCATTGTTGATGGTAAATAAAAGAAGAAGAGGATGAAGACAAAGATTGAAGATTAAATGCAGAGTGAATATGAAGAAAAATGAAAAAATGCAGCAGTAAAGATAAGAATGTTATAAGTGGAGCATATTTGGAAAAGAAGAAAGAAGTAAAGGCATTTGTACATAGCATATTTTTCTCGACATGGAGATTACGATGCAAGAGCATCAGTTTTGGGTCCTATTTAGTCCATATGGACCCTTCATTTTGTATGTATTCATTTTTATGCCCTTCCAAAGAACAAGTAAATCCCATGCGCGATGACCTATCACCCAGTGGCCGTTGGGTGCTGACCCGTGTAACGCGTGGGTGTTGAGCTTCTCCTTTATGTGATTTGTGTGAGAATACATTAATTATGCCAGAAACATAAGTGAAGAGAATGGAAACAAACCATACATCCATCTTAGATCTCAGAACAGGCTTCTTAGACCAATGTATTCATTCAGATAATAAAATTATTACAGAACATAGATCTGAATCATAACAGAAAGGAAATACACATGGGCTTACACCCACTCATATGTGATATATATAAAACCAATCCATATGGATATAAGTAAAACTAGAACCACATATATTCAACTTATAAACGTTTGGTAATCACATTACATTCATTGAGGCTATCACAGATCCATATCATAGTGCAAACCAAATTCATGCATCAGAACTAGACTTAAGCCCCTCATAGGACAACGAAGGATATTCAAACCCATCCCCTTGATAACTCATACTCCTATAGATCCTCTAAACTCAACCCATAGAACTCTTGTAGTATTTCTATATATTGTTTCCTCTCTTCAACTCTTGGTGTGTATTTCTCTCTTTCCTCTGCTTGACGCTTGTCTATATAGCCTCAGAAAGCACTGCCATGCATTTATGAAGTTTTAGATCAGTTTTCAAGTGTCTAAGTGGTCTTCCATGAGAGCATGCTCCTTTAAAACTCAAGTTCTCCATTCTTTTCCAAGATGACCTTTTGGAATCTTTTATCGCAAGGTATATTCCTTTCGTGGGCACCAAGTTGCCAAGATGGAACCTTATCCACTCTGCATGTGCAGTAGTGTCATGCTTTCCTCATTTTCTACCTAATATGCCAAATATGGATAAGTCCCAAAACCTTTTCTCTTCCTTGCACGCACACCACTAGTTCTACTAAACCCTCCTCAAATCTTTTCATGCACGCTCTTTCCTTATGCGCCCTTCTTTAAAAATACCTTGGGCGCCAACGTGGCTTATTGTACTTAGCTAATATTTTAGGGGGCCCAACATCACCCCACATTATGGTTGTTCTCTGCCCTCGAGCACATCAACTCAATGAATAAAGAATGAATGTCCTTGATTAGTTTGGAGAGAAAGAATAAAAGAATGAAGAATTTAGGGAAGAATGAAAGAATGGGGAAATTATGATTACTTCTACAAGAGGAGAGGGAAATCTTCCTTCAATTCTGCCTCCAACTTATTTAAGGTGTAGACCTTGTTCTATGCCTGTAGACAGAGGTCTCCAACTAGGGAGCTCACCTCTTCAAAGCTTAGTCCTTATCCTTGGGTATTCTTTGTTTCCAAAATCTCCTCTAATTTTTTTCCCAAATCCTTGAGTGCATCCATCCTTCAAGTGATTTAGGGATACAACTTCCTTAGCTAGTTTTTGATTGAGCCCCACAAGGTTTCAATAACCTCTGATTTATTCTCAACCTTGGCTAGACTTCTATCATGTTCTTCTCTATTCCCCTTGTTCATCTCTTGGAACTCCTTGAGATCTACTTCATGAGTGCCAACTAGGATGCCTCACCACTCTATCTCTATCATTGCAGTTTTCATAGGTGGCCCTCAGCGACTTGGGTGACATATTTCACATCAGTGAGGACTTCCTTGAACTAAGAAACAATTCCCACAACCTTCATCTTTTCCTCATTCTCTTTGCACGTCGATGCCTCCTCTACAGATTCCAAGGCCAATGGTCTTCTTTCCATTGTGAGGACACATGTCAAGTCCTCTAGGAACTCCAGGGTGGATCTATACCTCTACACTGGTAGTGTCAAATATATATGCTTCAAGACAATGGAACTGTGATCATCTCTACTTTATTGTAAACCTCACACACCCTTTCCTTCTCTTCTTTTAACTCACACCTTAGTTGATCACCTATTATTTCCTCCCATTTTAAGTCCCTTGGTTCTTTCTTCAAGATCTTCTTCCTTCGTCTCTAGTTCTACCTCTAGGAACTTCACCCTGTCGATCCTCCTAAAGAGCTTGGATTCTAATTCAACTGAAACTTTGTTCAACCTATTGCAGATTTGTTCATCTGATAGCCACTGAGAATTTACCAAGGGTTTGTCTCATTTTGACTCTAGTACCTTCATTATTGCCCCTTGGCTTACTTTGAATTATAGCCCATCGACGTGGGACTCAAATTCCCAAGAAAGTGTTTTCCTTGTCTAATCATATGCACCTTCCTCATCAAAAGATGCCATAGCCAAGAGTTTCTCTATTAGTATGGTGCTTTGAAGACATGCACTCAACACCTTATTCAGATCATCAATTTAGCCCATCCTATGAACCTATGATGCTTTTGCAGTCTTTCTCCTAATGCCCACGAGCCTTAGGAAAGATCACAACTAAACTGGGATCTCCTCCCATGCTATCATATTCCTTTTCTACACTCTCCTCCTCTGCTTCCTTCATCACCATGTCTGTGCTGCAATCCATATCTTTCTCTACTAGGTCCTCAATGATTTTTTCTACTTCTTTCTCTGTGGCCTCGTATATCTATTGCTTTGTGAGGCTTAGGGTCCTTTATTCTTTTGTAACTTCTTTGCTTACCCCCTTTGTCTTGAGCATCCTCTTTTTCCTTGTCATTCTCCTTCCTGACAAATATGTACTCATTTTTTTCTTCCTCTCCTTCCTCCTCTGAGTCATGTACTTCAAATACAGGAGGCACTTGAACTACCTCAAGTTCATCATCATCATCATCATATCTTTCTCTTGTAAAGGCATCCAAGCTCTATGTACCCTCTGATTCATCCTCCTCTGTCACCTTCTACTTCTTTCTAACAGGAGATTCTCCTTCCTCTTCCTTCTCCTCTAGCGACTTCTCTTGAGTGATGAGTTTTTGAAGCTCTGACGCTTCTTATTTTTGAGTCTTTTATTTCACTGGGGACTTCTTTCTCTATGTGTAAGTACTAGGATTAGTGCTTGTCTCTGGTGCATTCACTGCTTGTGTAGTCTAAACACTTGGTGATTTCTGCACCTCTTCTCTTTCCCTCTTCTTTAGTGTGGGATTCTTCCTTCTTGTGGGGTCTTTAGGGATGGATACATCATTTTCAAAGTATGCACCCTTTTCAAAAAAATTCCTTATGTGCAGGTATATCCTTGTTTCATCCCTTCCAATGATTGGGAATGTTACAAGTTTCATCATTTGTATCTTGTGGGACATATATCTCTCCACATATGTGTGATTCTTGGGGTAGAAATAACTTCTTACATAGCACACTGTGGTCTTGATCCACCTTACTAAGGTGGAACCTTAGTCTCTTGGTGTATTTGAACTAGTTCACCCCCCACTTAGAAATATTGTTTGATGAAGGAGAAGGGAAGCTTGCACTAGGGGCTCATTGTTTGTTGGGCCCCTAAAATATTGACTAAGTACAAAAAGGCATATGGGCATGCAAGGCCTAGGTTGAAGGATGGGCACGTAAGGAGAAGGCATGTAAGGCAAGGTTCTAGGAGGGTTTTAGAAAGGCTGTGTTGGGTGCCGAAAGACAAGGGTCTCGGGGCCTTAGCCATATTTCATGTAGCGGGTAGAACACGAGAAAAGCATGATCTGATATAAAATGAGGAGTGGATAAGGTGCCAGCCTGACAACATGATGCCCACCAAAGGAATATGCTTAGTGATAGAGTTTTCCAGAAGACCATCATTACAAGGAGTGGAGAGCTTGGATCTGAAGGAGCATGCTCCCATGGAGGACCACATTTAGAAACTTGGTGCTGGATATGAGGCTATAGAATGATGAGTGGGCACTCTGAGATGCCTATAAATACAAGTGCCCATAGAATAAAATGGGCAGTGAGAGTAGATCGGATATACATTAGAGGAAAATATAGAGAGCAGAGCTCTGCAGAAATATTATGAGAAATCTATGGGATTGGCTAGAGGTTATATAAGGGAGTAATGTATTAAGGGGCTGGGATATAAATTTTTCTTTGTATGGATGAAGGACATGATCCATGCTTTGATGTATGACTTTGGTCTAATCAAGTTGTGGTAGTCTAATGGATCCATTAAATGTAATGAGGTTACAAATATGAATGAGTATGAATGTAATTGATTAGGTTCATATCTATATCTTTTCGTTTCTATTCATGGATGTTATGGAATAGATGTAAATCCTTATGTATTTTCCTTTCTACTATAGTTATATCTATTATTTGTAAGTACCCTCTATTTGGAATGACTACATTTGTCTAGAGGACATTCTGAGCCCTATGATGAATGTATGTCTCATTTCCACCTTTATTCATTAAGTTATTGACATAGATGATGGTTTCCCACTTAACTCACATAAAAGAGAGGCTCGACACTTGTGCGTGCCTTAGGTGAGAACCCAATGCCCACTGGGTGAAAGGTCGACGTGCATGTGATTCCCTTGATCTTTCGTGGGTGTAAAAATGACTATATCTTGGTTCCATTGTCAGGACCTCTTTTCAAAGTTGTAGTGGAAAACAACATTCATCATGGTATAGATAATGAGTAATGAAAAAAATTTCTAACTATGGAGAGTGTTCATATCTTGGTTTAGGAGCAAAGAGGATGAGTTTGATGCACAAAGGTGGGTGGAAGAGAATCTATACCATGAAATTTATGAAACATTTTTTTGTTGTTTCCTGGTAGAGCTGTATGAATGGCTCTCAGCATATGTGTCCAGATAAATTTGGTTCTATAGAGCATGTGTGTGGACACAAGAATAATACCAGAGGCTGCAAGATGAAAATCCGACGTGGAACTATGTTGTGGATAATTGGTGAAAAGGTGTGTTGGCTAGCTACACTCTGGAGTACACTATTTCTACGTATTCTTGTCCATAACTTGTAGAGTTTGAGTTTTTGTGGGAGCCCAGAGGATCAATTCTATGTGTTATTCCTCTAGCCATGAAGATCGTAATTTTTACCTTGAGTTTAGAGGAATTTTCAATGGCCAGCGAAGTCATTCTAAGCACTGGGCGAGGAAGCAAAGGTAGAGGAAGATGGCAGACATTATGATGGAGAAATAAAGGGAGGAGAGACGACTCAAGTATAGTGAAGTGAATGAAAGGGACATTTCTAGACAACACAAGGTTGTAAGTGTGATGGATCTATGGAGGCAAACATTATGGAAAGGAGTTGAGGTTCACATAGAGGACGTGGAACTTGAGCAGTCTATGCTACCCCATCTTGGCAAGCACTTAAGAGAGACCCCTTTGGCTTCTGATGAGAGTTCATCACATGGAGAGAGAAGAGTTATTGGCATGCATCTGAACCCACCTAGTGACAACCCTATCATTTGGTTTCCCTGATCAAGGGAGGAGTATCACTGACCCAGTTAGTATCAGTGGAAGTGATAGATCTGCGCCCAAGAGATACAATTTCTCATTTCCCACTTCTATGGCTACACATACTATTTTAGTAATTGGATGAATTTATGGACAAGCAACAAGTACACAAGCCTTTGGTCTTGCCTCTGGGAGTGGCACGGGGTACACTAGTGGTAGTTGGGAATTATCACAGACTGTTGGTGCATAGTTTAGTGGAACTTTGGGGACCCTTGGCACGACCACTACAAAACTTGGTGGAATGGTGGGTCAAGAGGAATAGGACCTAGAGGATCCAGTGGATCTAGTGGCTTAGGAGACATAAGACTTGGTGGATCTAGTGGATCCGGCGGCGAGGGAAACACCTGAGGAAACCAAGGCTCTAGTTTAGGAGGACAAGGGCCCCAGTCACCTCCTCAATTATTCTTTAAGATGTCTTTAAACTTACTAGATTACAGGGGTATTGAATATGCTATAGAACATTTTCACAAGTGTGAGATGATATGGTGTCTAAAGGTGATCACAACCCCAGAGCAGAAGGCTAGTTAGTTTGCAACAATGTTGTAAGGGCGCGTGCATAGCTGGTATAGGAAAAAAGACCCTCATCAAATAGTGGTGGATTATACTACTTTAAATAACACCTTCTTGAGTGAATTCCACATCGCTAAGTTTGAACAGAAGAGTGTTAGCACCCTGAAGAAGATTCAACAGGGAATGGTGGAGAGTGTGCGGGAGTATGACGCATAGTTTAAGACTCTCCTGTCAATATTGTCATATGACATTCACCTATCACAACATACTCAATGGTTTGTTGGGGGGTTAATAACACCTTTTAGAAGAGCTTTATCTCATAAAACTTTCACACAATCCCACACGAGGCATTAGAGGAAACCCTACACACCGAAGCTATTGGAAGTGTTGATATTGGTGTTAGCCCATTTCTGGAGGCTCAAATCATTGTTATGGCTAAGAAGATAGAAAGGTTGTCTATGAACTCAGCTCATGAGACTCATAGTGGTATATGGTGTACAAATTTTGAAGTAGAGGGGAATGTTAAGGATAGTTTCCTCTGGAAGATAGTACGTGTCATAGCAGTAAACTGTGAGATTTTTCATGGGGACCATGATGCGAGTAGATGTCCCTTATTGCAGTGTAATATTTAGAAGAATGTGTCTTGCTACTATAAGATCTACACCTCTATGAACCATGATACTAAGGATTGTAGGCTTACCGATCAGATCCATGAGGCCATTGATCATGGTGTGCGCTAGACTAGCATTGCCAGTAGTTCTAAGAATGATGATCATCATTATGAGGAGCACGTAGATGGAGACACACGTAAACGGGGGTTTTGTGGAGGATTCTGTGGTCATGGTAATGGCGGAGGAGGAAGAAGTGAGTTCTTGTGTCGAACCTATTTTAATTTTGGGTCTATAGACCACTACAAGCATGAGTGCCCAAAATTATTACAGTGCTCATGGTGTAGGAAGAAGCACAAGTATGAGGAGTGCCCTGATTTGTTTGAGCATATAAATCAGTAGCACCAGAAGGGCAAGGGATCTATAATGGTAAGCATTAAAAAGGCTAACACATAATGGATGCCATGGGTGACTTGTGATGCAGGTTTGGAATCTATTATGGTAACAACAAGAGTAGAGGTAATGTGCGTAAAGGAAATACCAAGGCAGAAGAACCTAGTTTGAAGGGAAGAAGTGGTACATGGGAAGTACCCAAACACTACACATCAGAAGGAGGTATATCAAGAGACCATGGATGTCATTTTTTGTTTACAAGGAGAAATCTAGTGTCTAAAGGAGCAGTCCAGGAGGGAGGAGAAAAGAAGGAAGGTCGGGGTGCCAAAGGATGACCTGGATGAGGTCAAGGTGTAACATCCTCATTTTAGACAATAGAACAAGTCAATATTTTTTTTTTTTAATAATTGCATCCTGGTTCTAAATACATAATTTAGAACTCACAATTTAAATAACCATTCATATAACAGATAACCATATGCAGCTGTAATGACTTGGAGTACCTCCGATCTATTCATTCCATGACTCGGTAATCTACCAATCTATTCATGAGAAATAAGAGTTGGCGTTTTTATTTAACACATCACTCTTACGGTTCTCTGCCCTATTCTGGGATTCAGAATGCTCTGTCCAAGGAACCTAACTGAACAATTGTTACCATTATTCATCGGCATCTCATCCCTTAGACTAGGTGAATTAGGACAACGCAATCAGCAGCTTGCGATACTTTGGCCAAATATTTGAAACATACTGCTTATGTCTCGTATTCCTTAACGGCATACTCGTCAATCTGGAATACATCCTTCACCCCATTCCCATGTTATGTAGAATGTCTTATACCGACTTCTATCAGTCCCTTTTATCCCAGTTAATCACTCGGGAGCGGATTAGTAAGGTAACCACGTTATATGGATGCTCCCGAAGACTAGGGATAAGATGACATACTGGGTCAATCCTAATTAAACCAGTGTGTCAAGATACTCCGAGTCTCCTAGGCAGCCATATAATGTGACCACATACCTAATCGGTCCAAAAGTAACTTGTACTAGATCAAGTGTAAATCTTAGCGATCAATGCAAAGGATGTCGTCATAGGTCACCTGCATTGTTGTAACTTTGAGAAGATCCTAATCTTCTCGGAGGTACAACCCTGCAGTTGACTTGTGTCGTCAACTTTTAAATCCGCCTCGAAACTATCTACTTAATACAATGCGTTACGCACGTTGAGTTTAAATTACAATAAAGACGTTCCCTTAAGGTTAGCCTTTCCCAAACCCGGGATTCCTCATCAAAGTATGATCTTTCTCAATTAAACCCACTACATAGATGAGTTATTAAGACCAAGGTCTCATCACAGAGCTCTTAGAATATATATGATTCTAAAACAATGGAATTCGTCGATATCTCATAAATTTCTCATGAGATAGCCATCTGAACCCAATTAGATTTATATTAGTTCTCATAACTGAATTTATATCATACTTATTAGCATCAAATATAAATGATTCAGAATCCAATTAAATGTTGTCCTGTCATAATCAGGACTAGGGATTAATAATTTAATTCAGTTTGTTTAGCGTTCTGTTTAGGTATATTTTAATCCTATCTTCCAAAGACAGTTACCTAAATTTCAATTTAGCTTATGATAGAACATACCAGAACTGCTAAACAATCATAAGAATTCAGTCTTATATTCTTGCAAAGCTTACATTGATAATCACAAAAGTCTCCAAATTATATAATAATAACAATGCTCTTTAGATCATTTGAACCGAAGAAGGTCAAACTATCAAGATAAGAATATAGACACATAAGTAACAATATCAATTTCCATTCCTTCAGAACTAATCAAATACATTGTATGCATTCCGCATACTTGATACATTACTCAACTGAAAAAGGAACATCTTTCCTTATATGGTACATTTAGAAAAGCAAGATGTAATTCACTTATAAATCAAATTTAATCAATCTGATTATCCTATCAGATCTGCATGCTTTTACCACTTACAGCAACCATCTGTAAAAATAGTCAACATGAGTCAGTTCGATGAACTGAGCATGATAAGCACTAACTCTTAAAACAATTGGAATCCATCAATTGTTTTCATTAAACACCCTGTTTAAATGAGATCAATTCACCAAACAAGTAAACATATTCAGACTATGCCTTTGTAATACAAAAATGACTACAAATGTGTAACTTTATCATCATTACAGAATAGTCCTAAACACTTCTCAAATATTTCATCAACACATTAGAAATCAAGAAGAACAAAAGTGTCCTAAGCAATTATTCATTATAAATCCCAAGATGCACAAACATTAGGCAGTCATTATATTCAACTTAAAAAGAGGAATATCATATCAATCCTGAAACCGTTATTATGTAAAAACGATTACAGATGTTAGTTAAACAATTATATCAACTTATAATTTACAGCAAAAGAGAAATAAACAATTGTACATATTTCCCTCTGAACTAGCTCATGACTGTACCATCTTTCCAAAAGCAAGGCATTCACTTAATACACATGTAAATAAATCAGTCGAGTCCATCATCAGCACCACTGTTTTAAAACTTACAACAATGCAACTATAGTACAGTAGCTCCCATGCCAAACAACGGTGTCTATCTACCAAGCAGACTCAGAATGACCTCACGCAAGAAGCGACAGGCAAGAAGACAACTACTGCCGTTACCTGTTTAGGTATAGTTAACTCCTAAATTCATTCATACTCAAAAATGGATATCAAAGAAAGGAAGGCGTAACACGCCTACAATCCCAATAACAATCTACAGCCCCTTCAATCCTTTTCAACACTGTAAGGCTTTTATACCCAAGGTCGAATTCAAAGGAACTCAATTGTTGCCACAACCAACAAGAAACTCGAACTCCTTTGAGCAATGACATCTCCCTACGACTTAAGCAGAGAGAATTTTAAATGAAAACCACACATCATGCACAGCCACATCAACTGGCATGTAATCTTAAAGAAAGCACAACATAGAATATCGTAGTTACCTCTGAATGAAATCAGAGTAGAAAGTATGGTATCCATGACCTACTTCATAAAAAGCCATTATAAAAAATGTCAAGCTATTCACAGAAATCCAACAAGGCCAAATAAACATCACATGTTCAATCTAAGGCTTATACAGAAACAGTGACAAAAATTACCACTCAAGGACTTTAAACTAAATCTGCAAATAGTATTCGCAGTATAGCTTATACAAAAGCCAAAAAAAACAAGATATCATCCCATATTCAAGGAATCCACAGGGTCAAATAATAGAGTAAACCCAACAGTCATAATTGAAGCAATTACACTGTTTATCTGTCAAGAATTCAACTGAGTCCCAACAACAGTACAAGATAAAAATAGTTAATGATTCTATCTATGCCAACTATAGTAAGCATTCAAAATCATGTGTAAGCAAATCAAATACCGATTTCATAACAAGGAATTCAACTGAACCTCGTCAAAATTCTCGAACAAGCTTACGCATAAGGAAACGTAAATGCATACCCAGGGGGTTTGTACCAAAATATATTACTAATAACAGAGGTCGTATGACCTGTTACTTCTACAAGACTCCCACGGAATTCAATTTATCAATATTCAAGATGTATCTAATTCCTCAACAATGGATCATAATATACGATTCTTTCAGAGGACTACAAAGAGTCATTTCAATACAATAATCATATGTATTTATATATCAATACTATCAATGGGTTGAATCCCCATAACCTCCACGCAAGGGGAAAAACAACTCCAGCAAGGTCGTAAATGAATACTGTAACACAGTGAGTTACCTTTCACAATAACTATAAAATTTTATAACGAAACCAAACCAGAATCATTATCACCACTAGATAACAACCACGACAGAGCTTATAAAAGAAAAAGGTCAATTAACTAAACAATCAAACAATTTCCATCAGTATCTCTTCCGACAGTTTCCACAACAAGCATTGACGACAAAAATCGACAAGCATAATAGTGGCCTGTACCCCTCACAAGAACAATTTATGGGCTCTCGCCGAGCAGGCCGAGCATACATTCTTTTCATATATTTCACATATTTAAACCAGAATACAAACACAAAGAAATAAAGCCACAGTTCGAATTTAATAAACACCCATCAAAGGATAAATGAAAAAAAAAATCGAACCATCATGAAGATATAGTGCCAAAATCACACAATGACATCCATAGAAAATCATCTATTTCCATAAATCATTTGAACAGAGTTGTTCTAATGAAATCACTTGAAAGACAGCAAGATTTTTAAAGGTTGGGGCCTAACATGCCTGGATATTTGCTCAAAATTCCGAAGCAGACCACTGAAAGAGCTCGGACTTCCTTTTCCTTTTCCAAGTTAGAGCGACCAACAAAATTTTGCTTTCCCCATGAAATATATATTTTCCTTGCCAGAGAAAAGAGTTAGATAAGCTCATACTTGCCATGCAACACAAAGAAGACTGGTGCGAAGAACCAGTGAACAGGCAGAAGAAAAACCAAAATTCATGATAAGCCAAACAAAACAACAACTTTCCACATTGCATGCCTTCTCGTGAATTCTGAGCTCGACTACCAAGCTCATTAATTGCATTTACTCCAAGTTTCCCGCTCAAACTCCACTGCCACCGACCGCCAAAGTTGGCGATAGACATATAAAATCTCAAGACCATTTTCAGTTTTGGCGACCTGCCATGTCAGCTTAGTTTAGCCGTTTCTAAAACCTCCGCCAATACCTGTCCTTCATACTTATCCATTGTATTTAATGACATAGAAAATGCCGCCCATGGTTCGCACCCCTCCATAGGTCCCCAAAATCCTTGTTCAATAGTTAGGTTAGTAACTTAGGTTAGAATTTAGGATAATACTTAGTCTAACCACTTTACACATAGATACTAACTTAGAACATTAGCTCTTAGCCTAGGTCTAGGTTAGATTAACACTAATCTAACCCCTAGATTAAGTTTAGTTTTAGGTTACTAACATTAATAATTCCAGTCAGGTCTAGATTCCGCACGCTCAGAAAAAGACTTACAACATGCATTCTTGAACAGGGTTAGCTCCTGTTCTGCCTTAGGATATAGAATCTTATGTAACTGAATTATTACCTGGCCCATGATCAAGACCTTCCAGATATACTTCGATATCGGGTACCAATCCATTTCACATGATCAACCTGAGTTATACTCCGGACTAGTTTATTCAACGAATTCAGACCTTACAACCTGTGAAAGGTTTATAATTTTCTTTTAATTCATCACGAATAACTTAAAGCAATACTTGGATCAATTCCACTGATCCAAGGCTAGATCTTATAGATGGATAACTCTATAATTCATTCCAAGATCAGATTAAACTTAGATTCAAAATGAAATAAATAAAAGAGTCTAATCATATTCAGACTCAGTCAAAGATCTGCAATCTGCAAAGAAGATACAGTACATATCAAGCATGACTTCTCAACCAAAGGAACACATCCTTTTTACAAAATAAATCACATATAAACACTTGTATGCATAGGAGGAAGTAACACAGTTCAAGGTGTTACATAAGGAGATATGTAAAATGCTAAGGTAAGATAATATTATTCTCTTGCTAGGAGCATGGTTGAGAGAGAAGGTACCACATGTCGGAGAAGAGTGCGAGAGGTAGGTCTTTCATGCAAACCTTCCCCCTCACAGCCTTGACTATGATAGGGAGATCACATTAAATGTAGTCGTGGATGGATGGATCCTTAGTAATATCCTCATTGACACAGGTTTGGAAGTTAATGTTCTCACCTTAGGTGCATGGCATCAAATGGGAAGACCTGCATTACATCCATCTTAAAATGTGTTGTATATGGAAAAAAAGATAAAGGTAATGCTCATCAGCTTCTTAAAGGATGCAGCTATCACCATTTAGGGGGCTAAGTTTACTGGGGACTTTGAAGTCTTAGTGCTCGCTGAGGTAGACAATTTCCCAGCACTACTTAGGTACCCATGGTGTTATAAGAACAATGTGGATATTCAGTTCAATAAGGAGTACATCAGCTTTGAGAATGAGGAAGAAAAGGTTATCATTCCCCTTACAGATGGGAAGTTGGTGCCATACACAGAGCTTTTAGGAGAAGAGATCTTTGATCGGATATATGTGCACTCAATAAGGGATCCAGAGACAATTCATCCCATAGAAGGAGTTATCCAATTTGAGGATGCACAGTCCCTTAGTGACACCACTAGTATAGAGTGTGATAATTGGGCACATGGGACCTATGAGTTAATCAGACAAAATTTGAGAGGATCAGTGAAAAAGGTGACAAAGGTGCGTACATTCTAGTGCCTGGGAGGAAAGGAGCTACCTAAGTACTCAAGAGGAGCCTTCCCTGAGGTATTTTTGTAGGAGATGGAAGCTCAATGGAAGGAGGAAAATGAATGAAGGGGTGTGCTAAGTTACATCCTACTTGGAACTGATGCACGCTAGTGGGAAATGCATCGGGATAATCTCTTAGAATGGCGTGAGGTGAGAATTTCTTTCTCTATAAGGTTTTGCAGGAGCAACACACCCATGGCTATAAAATACTACCATGGTAAAGATACCGCTTCCCTCCATATCCAAGCATGTGAGACAACCTAGATGGGAAGCGCATAAGCATTGCTACGTTAATTACGGGTTCACAAGTTGTATTCCACATTACAAGGTTGTGTACAAGCATGGTACATTCATTCTGAGACATGCCGCCAAATAGGGAATTGGCAGGAGTTAGCAGATTATCTCATTCAAACATTTGAGTATGGGAGTACATAACCCTTGGTGGATAACGCATTGTAGGTTGTCAAGCACCTTACCATTGGAGATAGCGTCATGGCAGAAGATAGGCTATGAGACTTGTTAGGTGGACTTGTCCTAGAGGCACGCTTTGATGAAGAAGAAATAAAAGAAATATAATTTAAGTGTGCATGTATGGAAAAAGAAAAAGGCAAGATGGTGTATGTCATAAATGGTGAAGAGATGGAAAATTTGGATTTTAATCATTCTCTAGGCTCGTGCGAAGTGATGGATAGTGCTGATGAAAGAACGTGCACATACCATGAACCTTTAAAGACAAAGAAGGTTGACATCAGCTCAGAAGAAGAGCCTAAGGAAGCTATCATTGGAGACTATTGGTCAGAGAAGGAAGTCTCTAAGATCACTGATCTTTTATGTCAATTTGAGGATTTATTCCCATGTGGGTATCATGAGCTTAAAGGCATCCACCATTCCTTGGGGGAGATAATAATTAAGTTGAAGGAAGATGCACACATGGTCTAGAAGAGACCATACCAAATGAATCCTAACTTATGTGTGTGTAGTGCCCACATTTTCTAGCCTCTATTATCTACTAAATTCTTAAACCACAGTTATGACTTAACATGGATTTTGACATATTTTGGACATTATGATATGTGGGTTTGCCTTCATGGACATGTATGGTAATTTGGGGCATGTAGCGCCAATTTGACTAGATTAGTAGATTGACACATTTTATTTGAGGTTGTGGATACTAACACATTTCTATGTGATTTGGGGCTAATGGCTACATGTTGGATACTTAGTTTAGCCACATATCTTGATTTTATAAAGTATTCGATTTTTTGATGAGGATACATGATGGCATGGTGATATGACAATTTTATGTAGTACAATACCTAACGTATGACAAATTGTGTGAGATTGTGAATTCCAAGTTGATGTTGTGATATCCTTAATTTACATGTTTGAGCTGATTTCTCTTAGTGATTAGTTAGTTTACTCTTGTATTAGACAAGTGCGTTTAATGTGTGTAATGAGTGTGCAGGTGATAGGTCACAGGAGAATGTGGGTTTCAGAGTGGCTACACAAATAGTGCACAAGCGGCCCACGGGGCTAAGTCCTAACCATGTTAATTGTTTGAGGCTATATAGTTTTATTGTAATTTGGGCACCATCGGTGACCCTCATATGAGATGTAATATGTCATGTAAAGTTTATTTTTCTTAGAATGTTTTTTATTTTTCTTAAGTAAATTAGGTTTGGGGGGCTTAATGGTCCCCACTTTGTTTAAGTATTGGGTTTGGTTTATTGTGTATTAATTAAAGAGGATTAGGGTCCCATGTGAACCATTGAGTGGGCCCCACATCCTCTACACTTGTGCCCAAATGTGCCAAACGTAAAATCAGGTTATTTATGGCATTTTAAGTGGCCCCTTTTAGTTTTAGGAGTTCACTTATCAAGAAAATAAGCCCTTAGAACCTACCTAATAGGTAGGGGGCTTAATTTCAAGGCATAAAGGAAGTTTCCCTCCCATTTTTCCTCTCTCTGGTCACCATCCATGTAAGATGGATTGGTATGTGTATTTGTTAAAATTCACACAAGTTTGTTTTGTTTATCATTTTGGGTAATTTGGGAGAAGAGTGTTAAAAACTAATTTATCTTTTCTCTCTTTTATTTTGAGAATATTTGACTTTGAGGGAAGAGAGGGGTGATACATGTCACCCCCTCATTTGTGAGGAAAATTATTGGATTCTCTTCAAATTCTCCCTCGTGGAGGAGAAATAGGAATTTTTGGTTCATTTTTTTGGAGCATTTGGCTTGGTGCTTGAGGATTTTGGGAGCTAGAGAATTGCTTGAGGAAGAAAGTTGTAAAATATTATTTTGGAGAGATATTGGAGGTAGGCTTTTGAGCTCATGTTATGTTGTATGTTTTTCTAGATCTTAGCTTGCTTATAGTTGAAATGTTTGTTTAGTTGCTTGAATGGTTTGTTGCTTAAGTATGGTTGTTGTATTTATTTTACTCCATCCATCATATGGTTTGATGGATGTTGGAGTTTATTTGGGGGAAGAGAGAGGGATTTTCCCTCCCAAACCTCATGGCTTGATGGGCGAGCCATGTAGGTTCTTTTTTTACTCCCCTCATATGGTTTGAGTTGGGTAAGGTGGTTCATATGGTTTGAACCCCTTCCCCATTCTTGGAGAGGAAACCCAATGGGTTTGAAAATCCTCCCAAGAAGGATTTTGGTGAATGGTTGGAGAAATAAGGAGGGTTTTGTTGATTAGGAGGAATAAGGAGGGTTAGAAAAATCTTGTTGTGTGTATCCTATGGTTAGATCACACCTTATGAAAATCTACTCTTCCCCAATTTAGAGGATGAATATGGAATTCACCTCCTTTCTTTTATTGCTAAACGTTTTGTTTTTCTTAGTGCATGGTCTCGGATTATATGTGAAAATATTGTGGTATTTATCTCCCTAAATCTTATGCACAAAGTTGTGGAAGCTAGATCTCTCTCCCATGGGCTTGGGGGAGGCTAGCATGTCTACTAACCTTGGAAAGGAATGTAATGATGCCTAAAGTTTGGGTGTTAAAACAAGCCTTTCTTATGTGTTGATCTTTGTATAATCTTGTCCTTCCTTGATAGGGAATTCATATGATTAGTTTGACCATCTCCTTTTAGAAGAGATTTGTTGTATTGTGAACTTGATGTATTCATATTGGAAATGGATCTTAATATTAATATCAAACATGTGGAAATTTTTACTCCTTGATGTTGTAAAAAGATTTTAATCTTGCTTTTGGTGAAGGTCATGTAAACTTGTTGAATGAAAGAGTAGATTGCTAGTATTTTTGGGGAATGGTATTGTAATTGTATTGTAAATTTGAATCCTCCTTGATATGTTCAACTTTTCTTCTTGTTATGTAATTTGAATGTGGATCTTGGTCAATGGAAATTTTGGGAGTATGCCTTTATCCAATGAAGAGAACATTGTTAGGTTGTAGTGTGATTAAGGAGGTTTCACTTGCAATTTTAATGGAAAATAATGTTTGGGATAAATGAATGCATTTGGGTACAATAAACTTATTCACTTGTTTGTTTGACATGTTTATAGTATTGTGAGAAAAAACTCTTTGAATTTGAGTTCATTATGTGAATGTTGTTTTTCAATACTCTTTACTCTTAAAATCAATGCTATATTTATGGTAAATTTTTTTAGTTAAATCTTCCTACAAACAATAATTTGGACATATTAGTAAGTAAAAGAAATTAATGGTAATACCTTCTCCAAATAGTTGTGTATCACATTTTAATATGAATTAAAATAATATGTTAATGAGATTTACCAAACAAAATAAAAGATAAAAAAAAGATTATCTCTCATCTATTTAAAAACTAGTTGTTATATATATATATATATATTGCAAAAGGATTACAAAACGCCAACGTAAAGGTGATTGTATGTAAATGGTACGACCAATCCAAAAATAAATCAACCCCTTCATTTTTATTACATGAAACTCTCACTATCACCAAAATAGCCTAATATCCCTCTGTGCATGTTTTTTTTTGTTTTATGCTGCCCCTGTTGGAAAATCAAACTCCTTATGCCTCCTAGTGAACCAGTTACGGTGGCCACTCCTATCTGTCAAACCCTCCACAAAAATAAGTAATTTTAAAAAAATATAGAGATGAGAGATTGGCCTTTGCACCTCCATCTTTGCTCTTCCATGGCTGCCACCTCTTAAATAAAACTACCCTCATGAAACAAAAAAAGAAAAAGATAATAATAAAAATGATTTTTATTAAAAAAAACAAAAACCTGCAACATAAGAGTGCAACAAAGAAGAAACTAAATAAGACTTCCTCTTATGTGGCCGCCCCTGTATGTGAGGATCATCCCCTCAAAAAAAAATCAAAACAAAAATATTTTCCAACCAAACCCTTCTTCCACTCCTCTGTTACCCTCAACCTGTAGAAGAAAAAAAAGAAATAATAACAAAAGCAAATATGAATTTAGGATTTTTTTTTAAAGCATGCTTAGGGTATTTGAGATCTGGTCTTTAGGATTAAAATAATCCAACGATTAACAAATCTTCCTCGTATTTTTTCTTTGAAGAAGCTTTTTCTTAAAGGTTAAATAAAGTTTTTTTTCTTCTCCCCCACGTTTGGAAAAAAAAAGAAAGGAGAATGAGTTTTAATATTAAAGAATTTTAAATTACTTCTAGAAAGAGCCATAATATTTGAGTGAATAGATTTATTTAAATATGAATTAAATATTAAAAATCATGGTATTTTTAGGGAAAGGTTTTTAATATTTGAATGATTAAGAAAATTTAAATAAGCTTGGTTTTTTTTATAAGTAAATATTGGTTAAAAGTAACAACAAATGGGACTAAAATAACAAAGGTTTAACCTGTGGAAGTAATCCAATAGTGAAATAATAATTGGGATGGTGATCGTAGTGTTGATTTAAGTGACATATGTGTTTAAACTTCTTATACTTCGAAACTCTATTATAGTTATAGAAAAATCCTTATTTTTTAATATATATATATATATAATAACAACAACAATAATAATAAATTAATAAAAATATATATATTTTGGATAGGAATGAGTGGGTTTTATGGCAAAAAAAAATGAGATTTTTTGTAGTGGTGTTTTTTTTGGGTCATTACAACCTGAAGGTTAATGAAGAAATAGATAAGATGATAGCATCAAGAATTATTGAAGCTGTTGAAGAGTCAAAATGGATAAGTCCAATGGTAATTAGTATCAAGAAGGATGGAAGGATAAGGATCTATGCTGATTACACAGACCTGAATGTAGTGTGTATCATTGATCCTTTCCCAACCTCTTTTACTAAAGAAATCTTAGGATTGGTAGGGCACGAGGTCTATTCTTTCATGAATGGGTTCTCAGGCTATCACCAGGTCATGATTGCAAAGGAAGAAAAGAGAAAGAAAACCTTTTCCACTGAGTGGGGAAGTTTTGTTTATACGGTCATGCCTTTTGGGTTGAAGAATGTGCATGTTGTGTTCTCACGCATTGTAGTGCAGGCCTTCCAGGATTTCATCCACAATTTTCTCCAGGTTTACCTTGATGATTGGACTGTGTATGGACTATTCAAGGACCATTATGACAATCTGAGATTGATGTTTGAAAGGTGTCGGTAGTTGAGAATATCCCTCAACATCAAAAAGTGTGTATTTTCTATCCCATTCGGGACCCTATTGGGGCACATCATATGTAAAGAGGTTCTATTAGTAGACCCCGCAAAAGTTTTAGTAATTGTGGGATTGAAGGAGCCAACTAGTCAAAGTGCAGTGCATGGGTTTCTTGGACATATAGGGTACTATAGAAAGTTCATCAAGGGGTATGCCAAGATCACCACACCTTTATAAGAGTTACTTAAACATAAGAGTTCCTTTCATTGGGGAGAGGCACATCAAAAGGCATTTGACACTTTAAAGGATCATCTTATCACCGCGCACATCCTTTGTTTCCCTTCTTGGGATAAGCCTTTCCATGTTCATGTGGATGCCTCAGGTAACGCCATCGGAGAACTAATTGTATATCCTGGTGAAGGGATTTTTTATCATCCTTTGTGCTTTGCAAGCAGAAAATTGACACCAACAGATCATATTTATACTACAACTGACCCTGATGCATTTTTGATGATTTATGCGCTTCATAAATTCAGTTAGTATTTGTTGGCAATGCTTTTTATATTTTACACTGACCATATGGCATTGAAATACTTGGTGAACAAGCCCATTCTATAAGGGCGCATATGTTTGTGGGTACTATTATTCCAAGAATTTGAGTTCGCGGTGGTTGTAAAACTAGGAAAAAGTAATTCTGGACCCAATCATTTATCTAGGATTGATTCAAGGGAGGACACGCAGAGCATTGAAGACACCATGCCAGATGCAAAACTATTTAGGTTATAGTGCGCACCCTCATATTTGGAGGACATTGCAGTATTTCTCAAGACAGGTGTGGCACCAGATGGATTGAAGGCCTTAGAGAAGAAGATGTTGGCCATACACATTGTGCCCTACATGTTAATTAGTGGGGATTTGTACAAAATGGGTCGTGATGAGGTTCTGTGCCATTGTGTGCTAGAACATGAGCACATTGTAGTTATGGAAGAGGCACATGGTGGGATTGGATGGGGACAATATGTGGGAAATGCAACCGCGTGGAAGATTATACTCACAGGGCTTTGGTGGGAGACCATTTATCAAGATTACATTGATTTTTGCAAGGCCTGTGACCATTTCCAGTGCCTTGGAATACCTAGAAAAATGGATAAAATTCCCTTGTGACCAATAGCCAATACGGAACCATTTGAGAAGTGGGCTATCGAATTTGTTGGGCTAATCTCACCAGCGACACAAAGGAATGGTTCACATTATATCCTCACTTGCACTGATTATTTCACAAGGTGGGCAGAGGCAGCACATAGAAAGCATTGTACAGTGGCTACCGCTACTATATTTTTATGGGAAAACATAATCTGAAAGTATGGATACCCATTGAGTTTAACAAGTGATAGAGGTACACACTTCCTTAATGAAACAATTAGTATTCTATTATCAGAATTCATGGTGGCCCATCACAAAACTACTTCCTATCACCCTCGGGAAAATAGAACTGCTGAGGCATTTAATAAAATACTTAGCCACACATTGACTAATATTTGTGATGTTGATAGACAGGATTGGGATGACAAAGTATCTGCCATTCTTTGGGCTTATAGGATAAATTATAAAAGGTTGAACAATGCCACACCATTTTAATTAGTTTTTGGCGTGGAGGCTATCCTACCAGTTGAATTCATGTTACCTTCTCTACATATAGCATGCACAGGAGGATTGGTCGATGAACAAGCACTGGAAGAAAGAATTGACAAGTTAATGCAATTAGACAAAATATGATCACTCGCCAGGTGGAGCTAGATCAAAGAAAAAGTAAAATAAAAAGCATGGCATGATCATCACATTAAGAACAATAAGTTTGAGGTTGGGAATATGGTCTTACTGTATGATTCTAAGTTTTTACACCATCCTGGGAAGTTAAAAGTCCATTGGTTGGGTCCCTACTTCATCTTGCACATCCTTGATTTAGGAGTGCGCCATTTACAAGCATTGAATGGGACAAGATTTCCAAGACACTTCAATGGGAGTAGGCTAAATCCCTACTTTAAATAATACTTCTTGGTGTTTGTAAATAAGGCAGTGTTGTCAGTTAGTTTAGGATTTCCCTTAATGCATTTTCTTTTCTTGTGTTTCCCTTTCTCGTTGTTGTTTTGTGTTACAACTTGGTTTCTGGTAATCTCATTACTTTTTGAAGGTTATAACTGCGCAAAGAATCACATGTAATTTTAGTGTGGGGTAGAGTAAGGTGGAATAAATTGAAGGTTGAAGTTCCTAGAAGGATTGTATTAGAAAGCCCAGTTGAATGTCCCTATAAAAGAAGTAAATGTAAGTAAAGGTGAAAAAGAATGGTTGGTGTTAGGATAAGGCTACATTGGGGATCCACGTACAAGAGAGGAAAAAGTGCAAAAGCAACATGAGGTAGGTGAGAGAAAAAATCATGACAGAAGAAGTTCCTTCAGTGCTGGTTACATGTGCACAAGAGTGTCCTATCAAGATGGATTGGTTGCGCACTATAAGGTTTGAGAATTGTCTGCGCAAGGTTGGGTGCATGAGTTTAAGTGCTAAAGTCAGACTTTGGTGAAAAATCTGCATTAAGTGTTAAAGTATGGTGGTAGGTAAGGTAGAAATTAATGTTAAGAAGCTGGAAAAACTATAAATATAAGGTTGGGAATTTCATTATTTACTTTGCGAATACAAAGAAGGAAGAGCTTTTGTGGACTAGGGTTTCCAAAGTTGATCCGTGCGAAGAAAAATTGGTTAAATTTAACTGTGAGTGACTAGTTTGGATATGCAAACCAAGAGGGAAATAGGTCATTAGTGTAGAGAGATTTGTGGAGAAGTGCCGTGTTATGAAGGAGATATTCCAGTTGGGGTTTGACAGCTAGGGCACGAGGTGAAAAAGAGTATTCTTTGCAGGTTTGAGATCTAAAATTGGAAAGGTTAGAAGAGCAAAGCTAAAGGAGTTTCAAGAGAAGAATAAGGGAAATAGGGTAGAAAGGGACAAAATCCTTTCTGAGGTCGAAAATAATTCCAAGTCCATAAATACCTTAAGGGGTTCAATCAAAAACTTGTTGAAGGAAATGCACCTGCAAATCACTAGAATGATGGATGCACTTGAAAACATGAGCAAGGAGTTGGAGAAAATTATTGACACCATGAACGCTCAAGGAGATGGACTTGGTTTTGGGGAGGTAAGCACCCTAGTTGGTGACCTCTTCCAGAGAGTGCAAAATGAAGTTGATTCTTGGAATAAGTTAGACGATGACTTGCAAAAAGATTTTCATAGCTTATTGCAATAATGCCATCACTTCCCCATTCTTTCTTCTTTCCCAAATTCTTCATCCCCTTATTCTTTTTCCAAGACATAAGTCCACTATAATTCTTTATTCCTTGGACAAGTGTTCCCATAGATGGAGAACATGTGTAGTGTGGGGTGATGTTGAGCCCCTAAAATATTGGCTAAGTACATAAAGTCGCATGGGCGCGCAAGGCCTAGGTTTAAGATAGGTGTGCAAGGAGATGGCACGCAAGCCAAGGTTCTAAGAGGGTTATAGAAAGGTCATGTTTCACGCTGGAAGACAAGGTCTCACGACATAGCCATATTTGGCATATTGGGTAGGACATGAGAAAAGCATGATCCGACAAAAAATGAGGAGTGGATAAGGTGTCAGCCTGACAACGTGATGCCCACGAAAGGAATATGCTTAGCGATAGAGGATTCCAGAAGACCATCATTACAAGGAGTGGAAAGCTTGGATCTGAAGGAGCATGCTCCCATGGAGAACCATATTTAGAAACTTGGCATCAGATATGAGGCCATAGAAGGATGATTTAGCACTCTGGGATGCCTATAAATACACGCACCTGTAGAAGAAAAAAGGGAGCGAGAGCAGATCGGATATACGTTAGAGGAAAATATAGAGAGTGGAGCTCTATAGAAATACTGCAAGAACTCTATGGGATTGGGTAGAGGCTATATAAGGGAGTAATGTATTAAGGGGCTAGGATATAATTTTTTTTTTGTATGGATGAAGGACATGATCCCTATTGTGATGTATGACTTTGTTCTAATCAAGTTGTGGTAGTCTAATGGATACATTGAATGTAATGAGGTTACAAACATGAATGATTATGAATGTAATTGATTCAGTTCATATCTATATCTTTTCATTTCTGTTAATGGATGTTATGGAATAGATGTAAATCTTTATGTATTTCCCTTTCTACTGTAGTTCTATTTGTTATATGTAAGTACCTTATATTTGGAATGAATACATTTGTCTAGAGGCCATTCTGAGCCCTATGATGATTTTATGTCTCATTTCAACCTTTATTCATTAAGTTCCTGACATAGATAATGTTTTCCCAATTAACTCACATAAAAGAGAGACTCGGTACCTGTGTGTGCCTCAGGTTAGTGCCCAGTGCCCACTAGGTGAAAGGCCAGCCCACATGGGACTCCCTTGTTATTTGGTGGGTGAAAAAATGACTACATTGTTTCATCCGTCAACCTATATCTGCCAATACAATAGTGTTGATACATTGCAAATTTTCTTCCCCTTTTATGAGTACAGGTAACTATTCTAGAATCCTCCACTCTTCCCCAAACATGTCCCTCATGAGCTTATACCACTTCTCTAAGTGTGTCTTGTGAGTCATTATTATGGTCTCACAAGTATATTTCGTGAACGTCTTCAGAGGCGAAGGATCCTCATCTGGGTACTCCCAAACAAACATTTATGGCCCATTGGGCATTCCTATCTCTAAGAAAACAATTATGAGGAGGACATCAAATAGTATCTTCTCTCCTTCTTGTGCACTGCTAATGATTTCATCTGTGATGAAAGTTGATAAGTTGTAGATGGTCCCCTCAGATATTTTCTTGCATACATTTAGCCATGCTTTGTTCACTTGAGTCCATATTTCTTGATCATTGAGCTTGGTTACCAAATGTACAACCATCCTAATCACGGGGTTTGGAATCTTTGCGATGTCAAAGTATTGCGATCCTTTCTTGTATTCATATGTGGATACTATTTCCTTGATGGCCTCCTTTTTGCATAGGTCATCATCAATGTTATCCCCCTCACAGATAAGGATTGTGAACTTGGAAATAAACTAGGGATTTAAGCACATCTTGAGCCCCGCGAAATAAAAATGGTCTTTGTGAACGCGCACCATCAACATCTGATAGAGGCTCTCATGTTTTCAAAGTAGGGTAATTCGTAGAGTTGCATTAACCTTGCCTTCTCCAATTTAACTTTTAATTCATCACAATACATGGGCATGCCCTTCAATATCCTCTTATTTTTTGGGAAAACCAACTCCAAAGACATTTCTTTCTCCATCATGCTGGTGTGATGATTATAGTCACTCACAGTCATTTTCTACAAATGAGACTCCCATTCATTTCCTAGCAATACCCCATCTGGGTATTGCATCTCCATGTACCACTCTTCATTTGTGCTTACGAGGGAAGCCATTCACTTCCCCTTGCCCTTTTCATTCTAATTTTTAGGTGAGATAGCTGATTTATTTGGTGTCATTCTTCTTATTAGGTTACACTTCAAATGTCTTCTCCTTGCTCTTCTCTACCACTTTATCAAACCCTAACTGGAATAATTCTTCCACAAGATAGTGCTTCTCCACAAATTCCTCAATGCCTCTGTACTCTCTTCCTACTGGTTTGTGGATCTATTCTAGTCACGTTCTCTTATATTTCATAAATTTTCTTCGCAAAGATTGTTTTTGGATGTCTTAGTTCATGAGAGCTCTTTTCACTTCGTAAAAATAATGAATTTCTTGACTTCTTATTTATAGATTTTCCTTCTTTCTAGCATTAAATTTTATTTTACTTACCACTGTACTTACCACTATATGTACATTTTTCCACCAATCCAACCTTACGCACCTTCAATTATCCGCCCCATATTATGCAAAACATTCTACAACGTTCTGGTGCATAAACAATCCATTCTAAAAAAAGACTATTACGTGCATATCAAATGCGCCGAAGGTAGTTATGTCTTGATTTTTTATCTTTCCTACCTTGTGTTGTTTTTGTGCTTCTTCCTCCTATGTACATGGTTTCTCTGAATCCTTCTTCTAAAACTTACCTTTTTCATCCACCTCTTCTTCCATGCACTTCCTTCATTCTTGTGTGCTTTGTATCCATCAACCAAGCCATTCACCACAAATTTTACTACCACTTCAACTTATATTATGGGCATATACTTCACATCACTCCACCCCATACTAAAGATAATTTTTTGGTTATCTGTGCATGCACAACCTTCAAAACGTAATGTGGTTACTGGCACCCAAGGTGTAAAACAAACAACAAAACAAATGACGAGAAAGGGAAACACAAGAAGGAAATTGCACAAAGGGGAAATTCTAAACTAACTGGTCATACTGTCTTATTATAAACACCAAGAAGACTTATTTATAGTAGGGCTTCAGCCTACTCCCATTGAAGTGACCTGGTAACCTCATCCCATCCAACACTTGTAACTAGAAAGTTACCAAATCAAGAATGTATGAGATGATGTAAGGTCCTAACCAATGGAATTTCAACTTCCCAGGATGGCAAAGATACTTGGAATCATAAAACAACACCAACTACCCAACATCAAATTTCTTGTTCTTGATATGATGATCATGCCATGCATTTTGTCTTGTTTTTTTTGTCTTCTAACTTCATCTAGCAAGTGATCGCCTTTCGTTTAACTACATTAACTTATCAATTATTTCTTCTATCGCTTTCTCATCAACTAACCCTCCTACGTGCACTATACTCAGGGAAGGTAACATGAATTCCATTGGTAAAACATTATTTGCACCAAAAACCAATTGAAACAGTGTGGCCTTGTTCAACCTTTTGTAGGTTGTCATGTATGCCCATAGAGTGGCTAATAACTTATCATCCAAATCTTGTCTTCCAACATCACATATCTTAGTTAACGTGTGACTTAGTATTTTGTTAAATTACTTAGAAATTCCATTTACTTAATGGTGATATGGGGTAGTCTAATGATGGGCCGCCATAAATTCTGCCAACATTATTCTGACTATTTCATTGAGAAATTGTGTTCCCCTATCACTTGTTAAACTTAAAGGGAAACCATACCTTCTGATTATTTTTTCTCATAAGAATCTAGTAGTTATCACTATGGTGTAATCCTTTATAGGCGCTTCCTCTTCCCATCATGTCAAGTAATCAGTGCAAGTGATGATATACTACGAACTAGTCCTTTGCACGGATGGCGCAATTGGTCCTAAAAATTTGATTTCACATTTCTCGAATGGTTCAACACTGGCTATTGGTCGTAAAGGCATTTTATCACTCTTTCTAGGTTTCCAAGGTGCTAGCAATGGTCCATAGGCCTTGAAAAACTCAATACAATATTTTTAGATGGTTTCCCACCAAGTTATGATAATAAAATCTTTTGTGTGGTAGCGTTTCCTGCATAGTTTCCTTCTACAATCCCACCATGTGCTTATTCCATAATATTTACATGCTCATGTTCCAATACACATCGGCATAGAACCTCATGAAGACCTAACATATATAGGCCTCCACTAATAAGCATGTAGGGTGCGACACGTATTGCTAACTAATTTCTTTCCAGGGCCTTGATCCCTTTCGGTGCCACACTTGTTTTTAAGAACACTACAATTTCTTCCAAGTCCGAGGGTGCGCACTGCAACCTAAATAGTTTTGCATCTAGCATGACATCCTTAATTCTTTTTACATCCTCTCTTGAGTCAATCCTTGATAAATGGTTAGGCCCTTAATTGCTCTTTCCTGGCTTCACGACTACTGTGAACTCAAATTCTTGAAATAGAAGGACCCAACGACATATGCGGCCCTTACAGAATGGGTTTTTTAACCAAGTACCTCAATGTCATGTGGTATGTGTAGAATATAAATGGTGATTCCAAAAAATACTACCTAAAATTATGCAACGCATAGATTATAGACAATTCTTTGTGCTTAGTAGTTGTGTAATTCTGCTCTGCTAGTGTCAACTTTCTACTTGCTAAGCATAAGGGATGATCAACAATTCCCTCCGCAGGTTTTGCTAGTAATGTTCCCATAGTTGTTCCTAGGGAATCAACATGCACATGGAAAGGCTTATCCCAAGAAGGAAAACATAGTATGGGTGTCGTGACAAGCATATCCTTAAAGGTGTCAAATGCCATCTGCTGTGCCTCTCCCCCAAAAAAGGTACTCTTGCATTTCAATAACTCCTCTAAGGGCGCAGTGATGTTGGCATAGCTCTTGATGAACTTCCTATAATACCCCATATGCCCAAGAAATCCGTGCACTGTGCTTTGACGAGTAGGCTCCCCCAATCCTACAATAACTGCAACTTTAGCGAGATCTACTAGAAAAACCTTCTTTGAATATAATGTGTTCTAATAGGGTTCCAAATGGAGTAGAAAAGACACATTTCTTAATGTTTATGGATATCCTCAATTGATGACATCTCTCAAACATCAGTCTTAAGTTTTCACAATGGTATTTAACCAATCCATACACAGTCTAGTCATCTAGGTAAACTTAAAGAAACTTATGGATGAAGTCTTTAAATTCTTGTACCACAATGTGCGAGAACACATGTGAATTTTTTAATCTAAAAGGCATAACCATTTAGGAAAAACTTCCCCATTCAGTGGAAAAAGTTTTCTTTCTCTGGTCTTCCTTTACAATCCTGACTTGGTGGTACCCTAAGAACCCATCCGTGAAAGAGTAGACTTTGTGTCCGATCACTTCTTCTAATATTTCTTGAGTAAATAGGGTTGGGAAGGGATCAATGAAACATACTACATTTAACTCTCTATAGTCAACATAGATCCTGATCCTCCCATCCTTCTTGATGTTGATGACCATTGGGTTTATCCATTATCACTCTTCAACAACCTTAATGATGCCTGATGCTATCATTTTGTCTATCTCCTCCTTGAGCTGTACATGTAAATTTGGGTTCATATGATATGGCCTCTTTCAGATTGGGCACACACCTTCCTTCAACTTGATCTCCATCTCCCTTAAGGAATGGTGAAAGCCTTTGAGTTCATGACACCCATGAGGGAATAAATCCTAGAACTCATGCAACAAACAAGGATTTTTGAGACCTCCTTCTTTGACCAATAGTCTCCACTGAGATCTTCCTTGGGTAGTGCTTTTGACCCAATGTTAACCTTCTTCATTTTTAGGGGCTCATGGTAGGTGCACGTCCTTTCATCAATTATATTTATAACATCATTTGTATCTTTAGAGTGGTTAACATCTCGACTTTCCATTTCCTCCCCATTTATGACATAAACTATCTCTCCCTTTTCCTTCTCTATGCATGCGTGCTCAAACAACATCTCCTCTGACTCATCCTCATTGAAACATGCCTCTAACTTGGGCTCACCTAGAAAATATAGTATCTTGTCTTCTACCATGGTACTATCCCCCATCATAATGTGCTTGATCACTTGCAATGCCTTATCCACTGATGGCTTGGTGCTCTGATATTCAAAAGCTTTGATGAGATCAATTTTCATCTCCTTCTGATTTCCCATTTGGTGGCTTATTTCTGAGTGGATATACCACACGTGCGCACAACCTTGTAGTGTGTAATACAACTTATGGACCCATAATGATGGTGGTAAGGTTTCTACGCCTCCTATCTAGGCCATCTCACATGCTTGGATATGAAATGAAGTGGCCTCTTTACCATGGTAGTCTTGTATGACTGTGGGTGGGTTCTAGAAAATCTAACAGAGAACACAATCCTATCTTCATGCCATTCTAAAAGACTCTCGTGGTGTGTATCCCACCACCATGCTACAGTCCTAATAAATACATAGTTAAACATCCCCCTTATTTCATCCTCACTCCTCCATTGAGCTTCCATATCCCATAAGAAAATTTCACAGTATGCCCCTCGAGAGTAACTTGGCAACTTCCTTCCCCCTAGGTGTTTGAATGAGTGCACCTTGGTCACTCTTGCTATAGACCCCCTCAATTGTTTCCCAATTATCACAAGCCATGCTTGTTGCATCACTCATAGATGAGAATCCTCAAATTGGATAACTCCTTCTGTAGAGTGAATTGTCTCCAGGTCTCTGATGGAGCACACATAAATTCTATCAAGGACCTCTTCTCCCAAAGGTTCAGTGTAAGGCGTTGAATTCCAATCTTTCAAAGGGATGATGACCCTTTCCTCCTTGTTCTCAAAAATTATATATCCTTTGTTAAACCTTAGGTCATTGTTTTTCTTATAGCACCATGGGCATCAAAGCAATGCTAGAAAATTGTCTTCCTCAATGAGCACCAAGACTTCAAATTCCCCAGTAAACTTGGCCCCTTAAATGGTGATCACTGCATCCTTTGATACTCCAATGGGCATTGCCTTAGTTTTTTTTCCCATATACAACACATTCAAAGATGGTTGTAATGCGGGCCTTCCCATTTGATTCCAGGCATCTAATGTAAGGACATTGATTTCTACTCCCGTGTCAATCAATATGTTTCTCAGCAGCCAACCATCCACAACTACATTCAGTGTGATCTCTTTTTCATAGTCAAGGCTATGGGGAGTTAGGATTGCATGCAGCAACTACCTTTCATGCTCTGTTGTAGTGCATGGTAACTTCTCTCGTAGCCATTATCCTTGCAAGGGAATAATATTCTCTTTCTTTAACATTTTGCACACTTCCTTGACCTCATCTAGGTCCTTCTACGAAGCCTCAACATTCCTCCTTTTCTCCTGCTTCTTGGACTTCTCCTTTAAACATGGGATTTCTCCCTACAAACTCTGAATGACATCCATTATCTATTGATATACTTCCTTCTGATTGTAACATCCTCATTTTATACATTAGAACAAGTGAATTTTTTTCTTTTTTTTGATAATTGCATACTGGTTCTAAATACATAATTTAGAACTCACAAATCAAATAACCATTCTTATAATAGAAAACCATATACCGACTGTAATGACTCAGAGTACCTCCGATCTATTCATTCCATGACTCGGTAATCTACCAATCTATTCATGAGTGATAAGAGTTGGCATTTTTATTTAACACCCCACTCTTGTGGTTCTCTTCCCTATTCTGGGAATCAGAATGCTCTGTCCAAGGAACCTATCTGAATAATCGTTACCATTATTCATCAGCATCTCATCCCTTAGACTAGGTGACTTAGGACAATGCAATCAGCAACTTGCAATACTTTGGCCAAAGATTTGAAACATACTGCTTATGTCTCGTATTCCTTAACGACATACTCATCAATCTGGAATACATCCTACACCCCATTCCTAAGTTATATAGAACGTCTTATACCGAATTCTATCAATCCCTCCTTATCCCAAGGTATTCACTCGGAAACGGATTAGTAAGGTGACTACGTTATATGGATGCCCACGAGGACTAGGGATACGATGACATACTGGTTCAACCCTAGTTAAACCAGTGTGTCAAGATACCCCGCAGTCTCCTAGGCAGCTTTATAACGTGACCACATTCCTAATCGGTCCCAGAGTAACTTGTTCGAGTTAAAGGTGTAAATCTTAACGATCAATGCAAAGGGTGTCATCATAAGTCACCTGCATTGTTGTATCTTTGAGAAGATCCTAATCTTCTCGAAGGTACAACCCTACAGTTGACTTGTGCCGTCAACCTTTAAATCCGCCTCAAAAAGATCTACTTATTAATAAGTGTTACACACATTGAGTTTAAATTATATTAAAAGATGTTCCCCTAAGGTTAGCCTTTCCCGATCCCTGGGTTCCTCACCTTAGAATGACCTTTCTTAATAAAACCCTTTACATAGAGAAGTTATTAAGGCTAAGGTCCCATCAAGGAGTTGATAGAATATACATAATTCTAAATCAACGAAATTGGACAATAACTCAAAATCTTCACATGTGATTGCCAACGGAACCCCTTTTTGGTTTATTTCAGTTCTCATTACTGAATTTATATCGTACTTATAAGTATCAAGATATAATGATTAAGAATCCAATTAAATGTTGTCCTGGCTTAATCAAGACTAGGGATTAATAATTTAATTCAGCTTGTTTAGTGTTTTGCTTAGGTTTATTTTAACCCTAGTTTCTAGTAAGACAGTGATCTATATTTCAATTTAGCTTTAGATAGAACATACTAGAATTGCTAAACAATCATAAGTATTCAGTCACATATTCTTGCAAGCTTACATTGATAATCACAAAAGTCTCCAAATTATACAATAATAACAATGCTCTCAAGATATTTGAACCGAAGAAGGTCAAACTATCAAGATAAGAATACAAACACATAAGTAACAAATATCAATTTTCCATTCCTTCCAGATCTAATCAAATACATTTTATGCATTCAGCATACTTGATACAATGCTCTACGGAAAAAGAACATCTTTCCACATATAGTACATTTAGAAAATCAAGCTGTATTTCAACTTAAAATCAAATTAAACAATCTGATCATCCTATCAGATCTGCGTGCTTTTTACCACTTACGGCATCCATCTGCAAAATTGTCAACATGGGTCAATTCGATGAACTGAGCATGATAAGCACTAACTCTTAAAACAATTTCAATCCATCAATTGTTTTCATTAAACACCCTGTTTAAATGAGATCAATTCACCCAACAAGTAAACATATTTCATCAAAATATTAGGGATCAAGAAGAATCGAAAGTATCTAAAGTCTCCAACAACTATCCATCTGAATCCCAGGACAACAAACATCAGACAGATCATTACATTCATCATTAAAAAGAATATCATAACAACCCATGATTCCAGCAGTAGTTAAAACAGTTCCAACTGGTTAGATAAAAATATATATCAACATATACTTTACAACAGAAGAGAAAGAAAACGAATCATACATATTTCCCTCAGTAACTGGTTCATGACTGTACCGTCTTTCCAAGAGACAAAGCATTCACCTTAAACATGCATGCGAATAAATCAGACGAGACCACCAAGAAGCACCACAGTTTTGTTAAAGATAAAATATAACAAAACTACTTGTAGCTTACTAACAGTACAGTAGCTCTCACGCCAAAACAGTGATGACTATCTACCAAACAGACTCCACATGACCTTCCACACGAAGCGACAAACAAGAAGATATTCACTGACATCACCTGTCGAGGTGCAGTCGACAGACTCCTTAGTTCATTCAAGCTCAAGAATAGGATATCCATGCGACAGAACGTAACATAAACACGACAACAATCCCTCTACATCAACCTACAACCCATTCTAGTCCCTACTAAACACTGTAAGGATTTTAGACCCAAGGTCGAAATCAAAAGAACTTCTTTTTTATCGCAGTCAACAATAGACTCCTTGACATTAAGCAATTGATGTTTCCCTAAGACTATGCAGAGATAATCTTATAAGGAATTCCCGCAACATGCACAACCTCATCTAACTGGAATAATCAGAAAGGAAACATAACATACCGTATTCACGTCTGGACGCATTCAGAGTTTGAAGTATGGTATTCATGACCCACTTTTACAGAGCCAAGATACATGATATCTATCTATACTCAAGGAATCCAACAGTGCCAAAAACAACAAGTGTACCAATCAGGCTTAAATAGAGGCAGATACTATAGTTACCTGAATCAAGGATTCAACTGAATCCAAAAGTAACAGTATACAAGATAAATAATAGTTAATGATTCCAACTGTGCCAACAATGGTCAAACATTCAAAATCAGGCTTATACAAAAGCTAAATACTGATTTCGTAACAAGGAATCCTACTGAGCCTCTTCAATATTTTCGCTCAAGCTTACACAGATGTGGAAACGTAAAAGTACACCAAGAGTCTGTACCAAAAGGTATTCATTACAAAATAACAGAGGTCGTATTACCTGTTACTCCTTCAAGACTCTGACAAAATCAAATTACCAATATTCAAAATATGTATATATAGCTTCAACAGTGGTCCATAATATACGAATCATTCAATGGAATCCACAGAGTCGTTTTGAATACAATAATAATATATATATTGCATACTATCAACGGGTTCAATCCCATAACCTGCAATGCAAGGGAAAAACAACTTCAACAAGGTCGCAATGAAATACTGTAACACAGCAAGTTATCCATTCACAAATAACTTTAAATATCATAGCGAAACCCAACAAGATTCAGTAACCACTACCTTAATAACCTCGACAGAACTTACAAAGAAGTCCAATTAAACTGAACAAAATGTCCATCAGTATCCTTTCCAACGAGTATCATACAGCAAGCATCAAGTATCGACAACAAAGCATTAACATTGACAAAAGTATCAACAGTAGCCTGTACCCATCAAGAGAACAATTCATGGGCTCTCATAGAGCAGTTCTAGTATACATTCTTGCATATATTTCACAAATTAAAGCCGGAATGCAAAACACCAACGAAATATTGCAACAATTCGAAAAATAAAATACACCCATCAAGGTTTAAATTGAAAAATCAAACCACAAGAAGATACAGTAACAAAATCACACAAGGCTACCATATAAACCATCTAATTCCAAAAATCATCTGAACAGAGTTGTTCTAATGAAATCATTTGAAAGAGAGCAAGATTTTTAAAGGTTAGGGCCTAACATGCCTGGTTATTTGCTTAAAATTTCGAAGCAGACCACTGAAAGAGCTCGAACCTTCTCCTCCTTTTCCAAGTTAGATCCACCAACAAAAATTTGCTATTTCCATGACTTATAAATTTTCCTTGCCAGAGAAAAGAGCTAGTTATGCTCATACTTGCCATGCAACACCAAGAAGACTGGTGCGAAGAACCAGTGAACAGACAGAGGGAAAACCGGAGCGCATGCAAAACCAAACAAAACTACTAACTTTCCATTTTGCATGCCTTCCCATGAAACCCGAGCTCGACAACCGAGTTCATTAATTGCATTTACTCCCAATTTCCCGCTCAATCTCCACTGCCACCAGACCGCCATAGTTGGCGATGGACAAATGCACATCAAAGACCATTTCCAACTTTGGCGACCTGCCACGTTGGCTCTAGTTAGCCGTTTTAAAAACCTCCACCAAATTACCTGTCCCTCATGCTTATCCATGCATTTAATGACATAGAAACTGCCGCCCATGGTTCACACCCTTCCATAGGTCCCCTTCTTCCTTGTTCAATAGTTAGGTTAGTAACTTAGGTTAGGATTTAGGATAACACCTAGTCTAACCTCTTAGCGCATAGATACTAACTTAGAACATTAGCTCTTAGCCTAGGTCTAGGTTAGATTAACACTAATCTAACCCCTAGGTTATAGTTTAGTTTTAGGTTACTAACCTTAATAAATCCAGTTAGGTCTAACATTTCATATGCTCAGAAAAAGAACCTACAACATACATTCACGAACAGGGTTTACTCCTGCACTGCCAAATAGGCTAATGAATTATATGTAACTGAATTATTACCTGGTCCACGATCAAGACCTTCCATATATATTACGATATCGGGAACCAATTCATTTAACACGATCAGCCTGAGTTATACTCCGGACTAGCTTATTCAATGCATCCAGACCTTGCAACCTGCGTAAGGTCTTGTAATTTTAATTCATCACGAATAAACTTAAAGCATCACTTGGATCAATACCATTGATCCAAGGCTAGGTCTTATAGATGGATAACTCCATAATTCATTCCGAGATCAGATTAAACTCAGGTGTAAAATGAAAGAAATAAAAGAGTCCAATCATATTCTGACTCAGTCAAAGATCTGCAATCTGCAAAGAAGATACAGTACATATCAAGCATGACTTCTCAATCAAAGGAACACATCCTTTTTACAAAAGAAATCACATATCAACACTTGTATGCTCAGGAGGAAGTAACTACAGTCCAAGGTGTGTAGCATTCTCTCCAGACCCGTTCAAAGTCCTAGACATGGAAAGAGGTGGGACATGGTAGTTGAAGGTGGGTACATTACCTCTAGAAAATCTGACAGAGAGAGAAATTATTACCTCACGCCACTCTAAAATTCTCTCCTAATGTGTGGCCTTTCAATGAGATCTTATGCCATGCAAGACATAACTTAACATCTCCCTTTATTCCTTCTCATTCTCCACTAGAGCTTCTACCTCCTGCAGAAAGATCTCAGGGAAGGATCCTCCTGAATGCTTGGGCAGTTCTTTTCCTTGCCTACTAGTGTACACCTTACTCTTGGTCACCAACCCTCTCAACTCCATTAATTCATAAGTTCCATGTGCCCAATTGTCACAAGCCATTGATTGGTGGTATAACTTACTAGAACTGAGCATCTTCAAACTGGATAACTCCTATCTAGTAGGGTGTACCAACTCTAGGGTCTCTGATTGAGCAGAACATAAATTTGTCAAGAACTTCTTCTCCCAATGGTTCAATATAAGGCATTGAATTCCCATCTGTCCAGGGGATAATGACCCGTTCCTCTTTGTTCTTAAAACTAATATATCCTTTGTTAAACCAAAGGTCATTGCATTATTCTTGTAACACCATGGGCACCCTAAGTAGTCCTGGAAAATTATCTACCTCGACAAGAACAAAGACTTCTAAGTCCCCAGTAAACTTGGCTCCCTTACATAGTAATCAGCTACATCCTTCAATACACCAATGGGCATTACCCTAGTTTTGTTTTCCATATATAACACATTCAAAGATGGTTGTAATGCGGGCCTTCCCATCTAATGCCAGGCATCTAATGTAAGAACATTGAACCTTTGCTCCTGTGTCAATAAGTATATTGTCTCAGGAGCCATCCATCAATAACAAATGCATTCAATGTAATCTCTTTGTCATAGTCAAGGCTGTGAGGGAGGAAGGTTTACTATGCAAAACCTGCCTCTCATGCTCCACTCTGGTGCATGGTACCTTCTCTCATCAACCATTATCCTAGCAAGGGAATAATATTCTCTTTCCTTAACATTTTACATACTTCCTTGACCTCATCCAGTTATTCCTTTTGCAAACCTCAGCATATCCTTCCTTTTCTCCTACCTATCTCGATTGCTCCTTTAGAAATTGGATCTCCCCCTTGTAAACTTTGAATCACATCCATAGTCTCCTGATATACTTCCTTCTGATGTGGAAGGGTCTAGATACTTTCCATGTGCACCACTCGTATCTTAAGACTAGAGTCCTTTGTCTTGGCACCCCTGGTAGTGCACATGGCCTCTGCACGCATGTTGTTAACCAAGTACAAGTTCTGAACCTTGACTCATGTGCCACTCTATACATCCACTCTATGTCAACCTTATTTATACTCACCATACTAGCAGTTCCCTTGTCTTTTTGATTGCTACTAGATCATATTCTCAAATAACTCAAGTCACTCCTCATACTTATGCTTCTTCCTACACCATGAGCACTGTAATAAATCTAGACACTCACATTTATAATGTTATGTAGATCCATAATTATAACATGTTCCTCTATGGGAACTCACTCCTCATCCTCCATTGTGGCTAATGACCGACTCCTCACGAAAACCTTTGCTACAAACCTCCTCCATCAGTGCACCTTCATACTGACATTCATCATCCTTTAGAACTTCTTGTAAGGCTATTCTAGGGCACACCAAGATCAATAGCATCATGGATCTGATCAATTAATCTACATTCCTTAGTATCATGGGTCATAGAGGTGCAAATCTTGCAATAACAAGAAAAATTCTTGTGGATTCTCACGTTGCAACAAGGGACATCTACTTACATCATGGTCACCATGACAAATCTCACAATCTACTGCTATGGCATGTACTGAATTCTTAGGGGAAACTATCCTTTGCATGTCCCTCCACTTCATAGTCTGTACACTAAAGCCCACTATGAACCTCATGCACTAAGTTTGTAGATAAATTTTCCAATTGATTGGCCATTGTGACAATTTGAGCCTCCAGAAAAGGACTAATGTGAGTGTTAACACTTACCTAACAACTTCCACGCGTAAGGTAGCCTCTAATGCCTTGCGTGGGTTTGTGAAATGTCTTGTGTGAAAAACCCCTCCTAAATGGAGTGATCAACACTCTAAAAAAACCATTGAGCATGTTTTGAAGGGTGAATGTCATATGATAATTTGGACATGAGATTTTTAAACCGTGCATCATACTCCAATACACTCTCTTACATCCGCTTTTGGATCTCCTTCAAGAGCGCTGAGGCTCTTCTACTCGAACTCTAGAATATGGAACTCTGCTAGGAAGGTATTCTTCAAAGCGGTGTAGTCCACCACCGTATGATGGGGGTCATAATTTCTATACCAGCTATTCATGTGCCCTTGCAATGTTGTTGCAAAATGAATTTCCTTCTCGCTCCAGGGTAGTGATATCCTTCACACATAATAACAAATCACATTTGTGCACCTATTCTGTAGCATCTTCAATACCCCTATAGTTTGGTAGGTGCAAATAAATCTCAAAAAACACTTACATAGGTGGTTAGGGTCCTTTTCCTCCCAATCCAGAGCCTTGGTTCCCTCTGGTGTTTCCTCCTCCACTAGATCCACTAGATCCACTAGGTCCTGTGCCTCAAGATCCACCAGTTCTACCTCCAGATCCACTAGTTCTTGGCAATGGGCCTGAAGTGGTTATTCCTAGTGTCCCAAACGTTCCACTAAAATGCATGCCACTGGTCTGTGAGATTTCTCCACTGCTAGAAGTGTATCCCATGCCACTCCTAGACGTGTTGCCCAAACCTTACATACTTGCACTTTGCCCAAAAAATCCTCCAAACACCAGAATGGTATGTGTAGCCAGGGATGTTCCAAACTAAAAATTATATCTCCTGGGCACTGGATAGTCACTCCCACCAATACCAACTGGGTTATCAATACTTCTCCCTTAATTTAGAAAACTAAGTGTCATGGGTTGGTCATCAGGTGGGTTCAGATGTGTGTAGAAAGATCTTCTTTCTCCATGTGACAAACTCTCATCAAAATCTGAAGGGGCCTCTCTCCCATCATATCACAGACTACTCAGGCTCCATGTCATATGTGTGAATTTCAACACCCTCTCGCAATGTCTACCTCTATAGATCCATCATGCTTGTAACCTTGCGTTTTATATTCATCTCCCTTTCATGAGCTTCGCTATACTTAAGTTGTCTCTACTCCCTTTCCTTTTCAGCCATAATTTCTACCATCTTCCTCCACCCTAGCTTCCTCTCCCAACACTCAAAGAATATTTAGCTGGCCATGGGGAATGATTCTAAACTCAAAGTAACAACCAAGATATTCATAGCCAAAGGAATAACACTAAAATATGATCCACTAGGATCCCTCAGAAACTCAAACTCAACAACTTCAAGGAAAGAATACGTAGAAATGGTGTATTCTAAAGTGTAACTGGCCAGTAATCCCTTCCACTAGTGATCAACAACATGTGTCCAAGTCAGATCTACATCCTACAACCTTTGATAGTCATCTTGCGTTCACATGCAAGATCTCTAGTACCAACTTGATTTGGATGCATATCATGAAAACCATTCATACAACTCTAATGGAAAGTAGCAAAATAATTTCCAATACAACTCATGGTATAGGTTCTCTTCTACCCATCTACGCACATTGAACTCAGGTCTAGTGATGAATATTTGACCAAACATGTCCTTTGTGCTCTTGAACCATGTTTCAACACTTTCAAAAGTCAGGCACTCTGTCATTACACATCATAGGGGAAAATATGCATTTCGTTTCTCACAACAACTTCAAAAAGATATCCTAGCAATGAAACCAAGATGTAGTCATTTTTATGCCCTTTTAAAGGACAAAGAAATCCCATGCGTGTTGGCCTATCACCCAGCGGGTGCTAGGCACATGTAGGAACGGGTGTCTGACCCCTCCTTTATGTGATTTTTGTGAGAATGCATTATTTATGATAGAAAATTAAGTGAAGAGAATGGAAACAAACCATACATCCATCTTAGAGCTCAAAATGAGTTTCTTAGACCAACGTATTCATTTAGATAAGAAAAGCATTGCGGAACATAGATCTGAATCAACATAGAAAGGAAATGCATAGGGTCTTACACCCACTCATATGATATATATATATATAAAACCAATCCGTACAGATATAAGTAAAAATAGAACCAACTATATTCATCTTAAAGACATTTTGTAATCACATTACATTCATTGAGTCTAACACATATCCATATCATAGTGTAGACCAAAGTCATGCATCAAAACTAGACTTAATCCCCTCATAGGACAATGAAGGATATTTAGACCCATCCCCTTGATACCTCATACTCCTACATATCTTCTAAACCCAACCCATAGAATTGTCACATTATTTCTACAAATATTTTCCTCTCTTTAACTCTCAGTGTGTCTCTCTCTCTCTCTTTCTTCTATCAGGCGCTTGTGTATATAGCCTCAGAAAGCACCGCAATGCCTTTCTGAAGTTTTATATTGGTTGCCAAGTGTCAAAGTGGTCCTCCATAGGAGAATGCTCCTTCAAAATTGAGCTCTCCATTCTTTTCCATGATGACCTTTTGAAATCTTCTATCACAAGGTATATTCCTTTTGTGGGTACCAAGTTTCCAGGATGGCACCTTATCCACTCTGCATGTGCATTTAGGTCATTTTTTCCTCATTATCTTCCTGATATGCCAAATATGACTAAGTCCCAAAACCTTTGTTGTGCCTTGCACACGTAATCCAATGGTTCTACTTAACCCTCCTCAAACCCTATCTTGTGCGCTCTCGGCTTACATGCCCTTCTTCAAATAGGCCTTGCATGCCCACTCGCCTTCTTGTACTTAGCCAATATTTTAGGTGCCCAACATTGTAATGAGTGTTTTTTTGGAAATTTCCCTCCAAAATCCACATTTGAATATTTAAATTAGCCTAGTTGAGCAACCTAGCCTAGATGTTAGTATGTTAGAATTCTAAGGGTTAGTGTAGGCTTAATGTTTATGGAATAAGGTATTCATGTCTTGAATACACTCCTCTTACCCCTACCTAAATTGTAAACTCACCATGGTTGGTCTAACTATGGTTGAGTAAAGAAATGAAAGCTAAGTAACTTTTATCCTTCTTATAGTAGATAAGAAATTTGAATGAGGGTGCTTGAAAATGTTGGAGAAGGAGAGATTTTTTTGAAACAGATCCTCTAAGACTCATAAAAGCTTTGTAAAGATCATGTGGTATCCAATAAAATATTATTTTCACATGAAACTGTGTATAACAATATAATGCTCATATGATAAATGGTTTATTGTAATTTTATGAATGTTTTTGGGATGTATGGTGTGTAAATTAATTAGAAGAAAATGGAGGAGGGGTACAGGACGATGAAAGACAAGTAAAAGTTGATAAAACCTTAAATTTGATACATAAGTGAAAGGTAAGTGAACACTGAGGTTATTCTTCAAGAATTGTTGATTAAAATCTTGATAGATGTTTAGGTATATCCTCATGACAATGAATTTATGTTTAACAAGATCAAGTAGGATGCATTGAACCTTTGAGGATAACACAAACCCTAAGGAAGAGAGTTAGGGATCTGAGACATTGGTTTTTACAAACTAGCATAATATTTCAAGAATAGAAGATAGGTGCAATGACTAACCTGATATTAGGAGATTCCGAAATCAAGGATTGGTGATGAAGGGAGCTTGAATAGGATTTAAGAGTAGTTTAAAGTTAAAGATATCAAACACATTACAAGGGAAGAAGAAGGTGATCTAGTTTGACTGTGTTGAATCCAACTTGGGATTAGGAAGAGGTATCTATTAGATTATAAGTCATTTTAAAACATTTTCATGGCATGTTAAATGGTTGGGGAGTTTAAAATAAGAATGGGGTGGTAGTAATATTAAAACTCAGGAAATAAGATTATTTCCATTAATAAGGAAAGGGCAAGTTACAGTCTTTAAGACTTTATTAGCAGAGTCATGTATTAAAGTATTTTCTAAGAGGTCTGATGAAAGAAGATAAATAAGATGATCTCTAATGATATTGTGAATGTTTGTTAGTTTACAAAAAAGGTCTTGGTGGAAAAGAAAGTATCTTTGGAGTTAATAATAAGAAATCTCTAGTTCTAAACTGTCACAGTCATGAGAATCATCTTCTTGCAGAGTCATAACAAATACTATGGAGAGAAATTGTTCTTACACTAAGTGAGAATAAAATGGTATAATAGGTTGAAATAAGTATTGATGGTACACTAACTTGTTTAACTCAGAAAACACAATAATGTAGCCAAATTCTAACCAAACTTGATTTATTGCAAATAATATGAAATCCAAAGAAAATAGATCTCCTTCTTCATTCTTGAATAAGGAATTAAAATGTTTCCTGAATAGGAAAATCATTCCCAACTTAAGTTTCCAAGTAAACTCTAACTAACTCTGACTAAATCTACTCTAGGTGGCGGAAATTACTATTTTTAGCAGTTTACTAGAACCTGTTATTCTTAGTAAGTTCGCATGCTTATTTGTACGGGCACAAAAATTTCCATGCATCTTATACATCCATAAATTAGAGGAATTTCCAACTTTTTAACTCATAATGCAACTAATATACTAAAATTACCTAATGCCCAAAAATAGGAAAACACCAAACTATAACTTAAATCCTAATTTTCGGCCTCAAGATGGCGGATTTAGGGCCCGAAAACGTGTTGAAAACTAGCCCCAACTAGTTGGGATGACTGCTGTTGTGTTTTTCTCATTGAAACATGTGGTTTAAAAAAAATGGACTCAAAGGGACACCCGGAGCTCAAGTTATGACCTTGTTAAGTTCCTGCTAATTTTGGCGCATCATTCTCCCCTGCTTGAAAAAAACACAGCTCCTGCAAGTTGTCTTCTTCAAACTCCTTCCATTTATCTGCATCCAAATTCTTAATCTCCCACTCTATGACCCAAGTATTTTCCTCTTCCTCCAGTCCTTTGCAACGGACCAAATATTGTTGTATTTCCCATGTCGTGTATCCATTATTGTCTTATCTAGAATCTGATCCACTTCTTCTCTCTTATTTATTAGAACTTGCTACCTCCAATCTACTACTTCATCAATAAAATCCCCTTCTACACCATTCCCATGAAAATAATATAAATCTGAAACATTAAACACTGGAGAAATATCAAAATCCCTGGCAATTCTACCTCATAAGCATTATCATTTATTTTTTTCATGATTTTGTAGGAACTAATCTTCTTGTACTTCAGCTTGTTATAGGTGCCTTTTAGAAACCTTTCCTTCTACAGATATACCATAACTAACTCACCAACCATGTATACCTTTCTCTGCCTATGCACATCTGCTAGTTCCTTATACTTATCATTACTATTCTACAGCTTCTTCTGCACTTCTTCCTACAATTGTTGTATATGTTCCGCAAATGCTTCTACATCATCACTGACTCTGCCATCAACTGGTAGTTGTACCAAATCTAACACCCCATTTGGATTACTCCCATACACAATTGAAAATGGAGACTTTCCTATGGATCTAATTATGTAATTGTTATATGCAAACTCAACTTGTGGTAATGTTAAGTACCATTGTTTTGGCTTTTCCCCAATGATGCACCTTAACAGGTTTCCCAAACTCCGATTTACCACCTCTGTTTGCCCATTAGTCTGAGGATGATAAGAACTGCTAAACTGTAATTGATTTCCCAATTTCTTCCATAAATTCTGCTAGAAGTGACTTAAGAACCTTGTGTCCATATCTGAAGTAATGGTTTTTGGAACACCATGTAAATGAACAACTTCTTTGAAAAAAAAATCTGCTACACCTATCGCATCACTTGTTTTCCTGCAGGAAATAAAATGAACCATCTTAGAAAATCTATCAACAACCAAAAAAATTGAGTCATTACCTCGTGTTTTTGGTAATCCCAAAACAAAATCCATACTCAGATCTGTCCACGACCCTTTAAGAATAGCAACGGCATATACAACCTTGTATTCTATGCATGGCCTTTCGAGACTTGACAAATTTGACACCTCTACACATATATTACCACATCTCTTTTCAACTTTGGCCAATAGTATTTCTCTTCTACCAAGGCTATCATCTTATCTTTACCAAAATGCCCAACCAATCCTCCGTTATGTAAATCTTTCACTATGTTCTCTCCCATAGACCCAACTGAAATACAAAGTTGGCATCCCTTGAATAGATAACCATCCTGTAAAATGTACTCATCCAGGACATCTCCCGCACTTTCTGACAATGGTCAATTTAAGATTTTAAAAATATCCTTAAAATCAATATTAGAAGAATACAAACCCTTTATTTCTTCAAAACCCACAACCTCATTTTCCATAGTGGTAAAGAAAGTCACACGCCTACTCAATGCATCTGCAACTTGATTCTGTTTTCCTGATTTATGCTTTAGAGAGAAAGTATAACCCTACAAAAATGATACCCACTTTGCATGCCTACTATTCAACATCTATTTTGTCTTCACATACTTTAGGGCTATATGGTCTATAAATAACACAAACTCCTTAAGAACTAAGTAATTCCTGCAATACCTTAATGCTTGTACAATTGCATAAAATTCCACATCATAATTAGAGTAGTTCTTTCTTACCTCATTTAGTTTCTCACTAAAGAAAGCTAATGGATTTCCACCTTGACTTAGAACAGCACCAATACCCACATGTGAGGCATCACAATCAACCTCAATCACTTTATCAAAATATGGTAGTTCCAAAATTTGTGCCTTTTTCACCTTCTTCTTCAAGAACTAAAAACTATCCTCAGCTGCCTTTTTCCACAAAAAATCCCTTCCTTTTGTGCAATATGTTATAAGTGCTACAATACTGCTAAATTTTTTAATAAAATTTCTATAAAATGTTTCTAGACCATGAAAGCTTCTTACCTCTTATATACTCCATGGAGTAGGCCATTCAATAATTGCCTTTACCTTTTCTGAGTCCATATGTACCCCATCTGCTGAAATAAAAAATCCCAAGAATACCAAACTCTCATGCATAAATGTGCACTTATTCATATTTGCATATAGTTTATCTTTCCTTAACACTTCGAATATCACCCTTAGATGCCTCAAATGTTCTTCCTTAGTTTTACTAAAGATCAAGATAGCATCAAAATAAACCAAAACAAACTTACCATTATACTCCTACAGCACGGTGTTCATTAGTCTCATAAAAGTGCTAGGTGCATTGGATAACCCGAATGGCATCACCAACAACTCATATAATCCATTTCATGTCTTCAATGTTTTTTTCCACTCATCTCCTTCTCTGATCCGAATCTGATGGTAACCACTTCGAAGATCAATCTTGGTGAAATACCTACATCTAGCAAGCACATCCATCATATCATCAAGGTGAGGTATTGGGAACCTATACTTTATTGTAATTTTATTTATTTCTCTGCTATCAGTGCACGTTCTCCATGTTCCATCCTTCATTGGTGTTAATAAAGTTGGGGTTACACATGGACTCATGCTCTCGCTTATGACGCCCTTTCTCACGAGCTCTGCCACTTACCTATTGAACTCAACATGCAATTTTAGGCTCATCCTATAAGCCTCTTGATTTGGGAGTGAAGACCCTTGAAAATAATCAATATGGTGTTGAATATCTCTTTTGGGTGGTAATCTGTCTAGTAGATCATCAGGAATAACATCAAAAAATTCTTTTATTAATTTTGTTATTTCTACTGGTATTTGTGCACTTGCAGGTTCATCCTTGTTGGTGAGTAGTGCATAACAAAAACCAATTTCCTTTGCCTCTTTCACAAATTCCTTTGCACAAATCATATTTTCAGCCTTCCCCTCTTCCTTGGCAGGTAGTAAAACTATTTTTGTGCCATCCTTATAGAAAGTATAAGTCTTCTTTTCCCTGTCATGAATAACTTTCCTATCAAATTGTCATGGTCTTCCTAGTAACATATGACATGCATCCATAGGAATAACATCACACAAAATCTCATCCTTGTAACTTTTCCTAATAGAAAAACTTATTAAACAACTCTTATCAACAATAAATTCATTACCCTTTTTAAACCATTCAATATTGTAAAGGTTAGGATTATTCTCACAATGCAGACCCAATTTCTCAACCATCTCATTTGAAACCATGTTCTCACAGCTACCACCATCAATAATAACATTACATACCTTTCCTTCGGAAGTGCATTTTTTGCTTCTTAAAATATTTGTACAATAGCCATGCACTTTGATAT